>JAGFZM010002204.1:0-11721 GCA_017657215.1 Limnothrissa miodon
ACTGATGCATGAGGAGTGGGGTGACAAGCAGGGAGGAAGGGAGAAAGGGGAGTCCACAATGCTGGAATCTTGGTATGGTCTCGACATGACAGAGGGACGGAGACAGAGAGATGGCAGGAGGAAGACAGATAAGGAGACAGATACAGGGGAATAAGACACAAGGACAGAAACTATCAGGGAGAGGTTTATGGAGGGATAGGGAGAGGAGGAGAGGGAGAAAGAAGAGAACAGAGGCAGAGAGATATAGATAGTCAGTGAGGGAGTAGGACAAAGGCAGAGAGATGGATGATTTAAGAAGATGGAGGGATAAAGAGAGAGAGAGAGAGAGAGAGAGAGAGAGAGAGAGAGAGAGAGAGAGAGAGAGAGATTAGAAGACAAGCAAAAATAAAAATTAAGCAGTTAGAGGGATAGACAGTTAGGTAGATTGAAAATGGAGACGAAGAAAAGAGAAGAGGGAAGGAGAGAGGGACAGGGAAGGGGAAAGACACAGACAGATGTAGAGAGTCAGAGAGGGACTGAGCGATGGGGAGAAAGGACGGAGAGGAGAGGGGGGCTGGTGAAAAAGGAAAGATGAAGAAATGGAAGCCAGAGGGAGGGATGGAGAGTGTGAGGTGAGATGGAGGGAGAGAGCCAAAGACTCTCCAGGGAAAGTCAGGATGAGTGACTGCACTTCCCCTATAAACGTCTGAGTGTGTCGCAGCTTGTGCAGCAGCAGATGGAGGAGCAGAGCAGATTCTTCCCCAGGACATTTTTTAGTAATCTTCTATACTATACACAAGTCTATTTATTTTTGCCCCTCATTAGGTTGCCTGGCATGAGTAAGGAGATCTGAGAGATCAGCGCATCACTCTTACCAGAGGTGGAGAAACAACATGGTCTCTGTGCATTAAAAGCGGTGAATGTAAGAGCTTCAGATGTTCGAGGTGTGTGTGTGTGTGCACAAATGAAGTGTAGTTAAAACAAGGCCAAACACACACACACCCACACACACTCCATCACCCCCACCACCACACATAGACCTCTCTCTGCATGTATGAAATGTGCCCTGTCAGGAGACAAATTCAACCTGACAGACATAAACTCACTATATTAACACAATCCCTGGGTGTCTTAAAACACTACATGTTCCATTATTAATTTATTTAGGTATTTTTGGACGTTTAGTGCATTCTTGCTTGACAATTAAGACAGTTAAATGGCACTCGAGGTGTTGATCGAAAAGTTTATTTATATCAAGGAAACCAACTCCCTCCTGGGGAAAAGTCTGTGTTCTCGCTAACATGCAACAAAATGCAATTATGGGAAGAATTGCATTAACGAGGCTCTCCTCTTAGTACTATAAAAGGTGCTCCTTGAATTGTCCTTGAGGTGAAAGCTGTTTGGCGAAGTGGAATAATTTAATATTCAAATGGACCTCCAAATGGACATCTGATGTTCTTAACCTCAGAAAAGATTTTTTTGCTTAATGTGACATCAGCTGTAGAAAGGGACAAATTATGTTTGGATGGAAAGGGAAGAAAGTGTTCTTTTGCCAGTCTCTTTGTGGCTTTAGTTTGGACAACTAATTTAGCAAAAATAAAACCCAATTTGTTGAAGAAACGGCCTTAAATATACAGTATTTAATTTACTGTTTTTTATCTTCATTTGTTTCTACTTATTTGAAATCCACAAAACTCTCAGGTAAAAAAAAGCAAAAGCAAAAATGCATTAACAGATTTTTCAATTTAGAAGACTTATAACCTTCCTTGTTTTCTCTGGTGATCTATTCATGTAGTTTTACAACAGGTTCACATATCTTGAGAACTAGTGTAATAAAGCCATAGCAATGAATCTTTTATACTTGAATATTCTTCATGAAAAAATAAAGTAAAATTGATTGAATGGCAATTATATCTTTGAACTGAGTTAAGATTCAACGTCAGTAAGAAAGATTTTATGCTTACGCCCACTGATTAAGATTTCAGGAAGAGAGGACGGGATCATGTCAACAGCTTTTACTTGACTGAATATTGAACCACACACACACACACACACACAAACACACACACACACACACACACACACTGAAGAATGAGATCTGGGATCAGTGGCCTCACCTTGAATTCCAGCTCCATGGCGGTGACGGTGTCGCCGACTGGCACCTGCGTGAGCTTCTGGATGTGGGCGTAGAGGTTGCGGGCGGGCACCTCGGTGTGGCCGCAGGTGGCTGCCTCCAGCAGGGCCTCGTGGATGAAGATGTACTGGTCCTCCGTCTGCACCATGTAGTTGCGCTGGGCGCGCATGCACGTCACATGCCCATAGATGTCCACCGTCTTCTCGTGCTTCATGCGCTCCAGCATGGCCTCGATGACAATGAAGCAGCCCGTGCGACCTACGCCAGCACTGTAAGGGGAAGTGTGTGTGTGTGAGAGAGTGTGTGTGAAGGAGAGACAGTAAGTTTGTATATGTGTGTCAAAGAGAGAGAGTGTGTGGCAAAGTGCAAGTGACCAAGACAGAAAGAAGAAATAAAGAGAGAGAGAGAGGGAGAGAGGAAGAGAGAGAGGAGTGTTTGTGAGTATTTGTGAGGGGACATGGGTCACTCTTATTTCCAGGTGTAATCAAATAAAGCTGCTCAGAAATAGCACCCGTGGCAACGCTGCCACTCGCAACCCCAGAAAATCCCTGACCTTCCACAAGGAGGAGTGATTCATCCCCAAGCCTGCTGTTTACACTGCTTACAAAAGGTTATGAAACAGTGACTGCACTTTCTAATATTCACACACACACACACACACACACACACACACCTCCTCCACTATCCTATTTTACCGGGCAGAGTCAGAAAGTCACACACACACACATTCACAGAGCCATAGTGCCACAGAGAGAACAAACCCAAGTACACCTCAGGGGTGAGTGACTGATTAATTTAATGAGAGTTTGTGTGTGCACATGTGCGGGCCTATTTGGTTATGTTATAGACTGTAGCTCTATACAGTAACTGGTGTAATTCATAATTCACAATTACTACTACTGATAATTCACAATTCATAATTCACAATTACTACTACTACTGATAATTCATAATTCACAATTACTACTACTACTGATAGCAATAATCATTTATGCCAGTTAGGACTTTGAGGATTTAGGGCTTAGGGTTGGGGAGGGGAATAGGGATTCAGTCAGTGTAAACATATCAGACACGAGGAGGACTCTGCTTTTGTACCTGCAGTGGACCACCATGGGCCCAGCGTCCGGAGGGTTGCAGGCCTTGACACGGCGCAGGAAGGCCAGGATAGGGGTGGGGTACTCAGGCACGCCGTGGTCCGGCCAGGCCATGAACTGGAACTGGCGAACCTCGCGCTTCTCACTGGAGCCGTTCTGTTGGAAGGACAGAAGAAGAGCCTGCAGTCAGGCTAGCCGAACGCAGCACAGTTCACCTCCATTGGTGTAGTCATTGCTCAACATCCTTACACCCTGAGTCTCCAACCCTCAACAGAAAACAGCCAAATCACAAAGTCTAATCAAACCTTTGAGGGTTCAAGGTTTAAGGGTTCAGGGTTTTCCAAAAAACATAAAATGAAAACATAAAAAAAGACCTGAAACTCACCTGGTTGGTCAATAGTGTTTGATCATTTCAATCTTAACTACTGTTTTTTTTAATGACCATCAGAAGACAAAGCTTTAAGAGTTAATCTTTCTTTTAAGCCTCAGGGCTTTAGGGTTTAGCGTTTAGGACACTGGGATTTAGCCACTGTTATGACTTCCTCTGTCCTTCTCGTATGTTGGTTTATGACATGTAAATGTTTTGGAGATGGTCTTATCGTCATTTTGGAAGAAAGCAGTTTTATTCAGGGTTCATTGTCAGTAGTATTGCAGCATCTATTTCATCTGGTGCCAATAATCTGATGACTAACAAACTTTCTGTCCTATTTCTTAAGCATGTTCCAGGGATTTCAAGAAATTTCATTTCAGGATTTCCTTTATTTTGTATTGACTTATCTACTGTAAAGCCTCATCCATTTAAAAAAACCTTCCCACATCATATTTACATTTCTTACTGTATTAAATGTAGCGTTGCCCACAGAGACATGAGGCATTATGACTAATGTAGGGCACTGATTCATCTATTGTTTGACTTGGACTTATCTTCCTCCTGTCTGACTTCCTGAGAAGTCTTACTCGCTGAATACATTACTTGATAAAAAAGATAAATTAAAAAAGATAAATACTGTGCTCCTGTTAATAACAAAGAAATGATACTCTATACTGATAATGTGTACTCTGTGTGTTCTTTACGATCTTGCAATATATGATTCTCTCTCTCACCCTACTTGAATACTGCATTTCACTGTCAGACACCACATGGCCTGACATCTCTCTTTATCTTTATCTCTCTCTCAAACTCTATGGGTCTTACCTTGTACAAAGCAAAGGTGCGCACGCTGTAGGTGGCCAGTTCCAAGGTGTCCAGCATGGTAACCTGGATCATGCCATAGGTCTCTGTCCCTCTGCTGGGCCAGTACTGGTCACACTTCACCTACAGAAGCCATTGACACAGAGAGACGGGACACAGCACAAGAGAAGGGTTAGACAGGGACAGAGACAGGGACAAAGCCCAGGCAATGGTTTCATAATTCTTTTGTTGTGTGGACTGAGGGGGAATTATTTTAGGATGTTGAGGCGGAGTGTGAGGGGGTGAGGTTTGGGGGGGGGGGGGGGGGGGGGGGGGGGTGGGGGTTTTGTGGGCTTTAGGGTGGACAGCTTGAGCTCCACATGCTCCAGTGTGTCTCTATAAATGTCCTCGAGCTCAGAGAGAGAGAGAAAGAGAGAAGAGGAAAGAGTGAGAGAGACATAAGAGGGGGAGAGAGAGAGATTTAGAGGAGGAGAGAGAGAGAGAGACAGAGGCATAGATATAAAAGATTGAAAATAGACAAACGGCGGAAGCAAGATGGAGATAGACAGCTGGAGTTTGGGCCTGGCCCACGGGGCTGTGGAGTATGTGTGTGTGTCGTTGTGTGTGTGTGTGTGTGTGTGTGTGTGTGTGTGTGTGTGTACAATGGGTGCCTGGGCGATGGCAGCCAGTGCCAAGTCGAGGCCTCTGACAGATGGGGGCATCACGCCACACAGATTTGGGCGAAGCATGGGTGTGTGGCTAGGGCAAGCCCATGGGGTCCCCCAGTGCTGTGTGCACAGGCTTCGGACCTCAAACAGCCTCAAGTTCAAGTCAAACCATCAGCGTGCACAAACACACGTGCACACAAACTACAGCTGATACAAACACATACGTCAAAAGATACTCAGAAAGACAGCCCCTCTTCCTCTCTCCATCACTCACTCACACACAGACACACACACACACGGCAAGAGGAGAACAGGGTGTGTGTGTGTGTGCACGTGTCGGACAGCAGGGCCACCACCTGGACTCATTCCTCCACTGCAGTTTCCCAAACAGTCCTAGAGCCCAAAGCTAAAACCAAAACACACACACACACACACACACACACACACACACTCACACACACACAGTCACACACACTGTGGTGCACTGAGGCGCACACACAAACAAACAAACAAACACACACACGCAAGCACAAGTAAAAGACTGTACAAAATACATGCAAAAGCACCGCCTACATGCCACCTGCACTGAAACTTGCTCTCTCTTTTAAACCTACACACAAACACACACACACAACATCAGACAGACAAACAAAAGCACCTCCTACATGCCAGCTGTATCGCCACTGCTTCCTTACGGCTGCTGGCATGTAACGCCACCCAGACGGATTCCTACCTGCGCACAAGGAGCTGACAGCTAGCCTGTCAAGAAAATGCCTTCCCAGCTCCTCGCTGTCAAGCATCACTCTCCAGCGCTACACAGACTGCGAGCGGAGGAGGCCGGCTAGATCAGGGGTCACGAGTCAACGCAGTGAAAGTGAGCCGCTTTTCCTCCCACGCATGCGTTAGGATTTGCCACCTACAAGTTTTACAACATGATTTATTCAGGAGCGAGGATCCTTGGAAATCACATCTGGGTGTGCCGGGAAGCAGCCACAGTCACTTAGTTGCTTTGTCCACAGCTAAAGAGCAGGGTTCTTGGATTAGATGTTAGATGCCAGTGAATTTGGACCTCAGTGTATGTGTGTGTAAGCGTGTGTGTATGTGTGTGCATGCATGCATGCATATGTGAATGTGCGTATTTGTGTGACTGCATTTGTGCAGTCTGTTTAGTACATGTGTGTCGATGTGTGTGTGTGTGTATTTCCATAAGAGTGTGTGTGAGTATAAGAGTATATGTGTACTGTATTAGTGTATCTATGCAAGAGTGTGTCCATAAGGATCTATTTCTACTTTTGTGTATTTGTGTGTGAGCATGTGCCTGTGTGTGGTTGGGAGCGGGTGTGTATGTGTGTGAGTCTCCAGGCGGACAGAACAGACAGGTGGCAACACAGAGGGGGTGTGACTGCCTCTGCGCCTCCTCTCTCCTCCTCGCGGTCACATGACTTCCTGTTTGGAACAGCCACCTGCCGGGGGCTCTCGTTTATTTCCTGACAGGGAATAAAATCACGCGCGTGTGGGGGACACACGGGACCACAAAAGGGGAGTGGAGGTTAAAGGGCATTTAATAAGGGAGATGCGGGCCTCGTTGGGAGCTTCGATGGATGGGAAACGCGTGTGATATTAGCTCAAGAGGGCACTGTGCGAACCCTTCGTCTCAGCTAATAACGAGAGCGGGGAACGTGGCAGATGACTTCCTGCCCTGCGGCAACACATTTATTAATGCTCTTCAGATTGAGGAACATCACTGCGCCTGCCTTCCTTCCCCCCAAGCCCCCCCCCCCCCCCCACCTCTTTCCCTCTTTTCTGCTAGTATCACTGGCTTACCCACCACTTCGTTTTACTTTGCATCCCCATCAGTTTCACAATTTCACTCCCCCTTTCTGTTCCTGGATCACCACACTAATCCACCTCTACTGCAATCCCTCAAAATCACTTTGCAAATCTCTCCATCACTTTCTATATTTGTTTTTTTTTTTATTAGTTTCTTTATAAATGTGTCTCTAGGGCTTGAACTGCATTGTTGTTCAAAGAGAGAGAGGCAGCAGGCTCCAGCAGCTTCCTGCATTTTCCTGTTTGGTAAATGTATGCACAGATGTAATGCTCAAACCAATCTGACAGCCGCAGCACAAATGCAATACAGATCCAATTCAATCAGCACACATCTGAGGGAAAGTCTATCTGACTGCAACAAACCCGAGGCTCCATTCAAGAGTCATTCAATTATGCCATTGAACAGCACTTCCAATGTATCTAGCCAAAAGTCATTTACAACAGTGTGTGCTTTCGGTGTGTGTGTAAGTGTGTGGATACTGTAACTGTTACTATATCCACCTGGCCAGTACAGTGTGTGTCTACTACGTTAGAGTGTCAGCACTGCGGCTTTTTAAGCATACTGTTTGGCTGAGTACTAATGTCTCCCAAAGCCCTACACAATTGACATAAACATGGACTGCTTGGTGAGTGACTGATCCATGGAATTGATCTCCATCAGGGTTTAGGGGCAGGTGGGACACAGGAATTCAGCCTATGACTCCACTGTGAGACACGGAGCGTGCAGAGGAACATCGGTATAAAGCATAGGATATGTCTAAGGATATGTCTAAAGTTGTTGGTCTAGTCTGAAATGGCACAAAAAGCAACTGATAATAGCAGAGTAAAAGTCAACGTTAAGTGTATTGTTATTCATCTTGTATTCATTGTCTATGCAAGCAGCATTGTAGCAACAGGGACGTCCATCTTATCTTATCAGTACTCTGTGACTGTATCAGCATCTGCATAGCCCCCTACAGTCTGTCTGAGGTTGTTAGTCTACTCGAAGACAGCGCACAGGAGGCTGGCCCGCAGAGAAGGTGATTAGGGCCTGGACCGGCTCCAGAAGCTGGCCATCATCCAGAAAGTGCGGGGAGACTTTATCAACTGCTCATCTGGGCCGCTTCCACATAGGCTCGGCAATAATGCTGACATAACTGCTTGCTACACAGATAAAAACCCTGAATATTACAGAAATAACCAACTATAACCGCTAATGGACAAAACAGGCTAACGTCGGACCTGCAATCTGTTACCTCTCTCCTAGAAGGCTTGGGGCCTGATGGGACCATGCAAGATGACTATACACTGTTCACCTCATTCACTCACTCACTCTCTTCTCAAGACTGACAGAAACAGGGAAATAACTGACTTTAAAATGCAACTGACGCAACAGAAAACACAAGGAATTAAATAAATGACTGAACACCCAGCTCACAGTAGAGCAGAGCAAGATGAAACTCTTCCCAGAACCAGACCATGTCTGGACTGCACTCCAGTGAGGCTTGGGCCATGTCTAGGCACTGATCCATGTCCAGGGAAGAGGGAGGAAGAGGGTACAGTCAATATAAACTTATGTAAAATGGTTTGAGTGGGGGTAAGTTGATATAACTGATTTACTGTAAGGTGATATCGATTGATGTAGGTTAGTGAAAGGTGGCAATGTTGCTTGAAGTTGATCTAATCTAGTAAAGTTGGTGTAGCTAAAAAAAAGGTGGTGTAGTGTGTGTAATTGGGAGAAGGTTTGGTGTAAGTTATCTTGTTTAGATAATATACTGTGGTGTTGGCCTAGTTAACTAGTTAACTTAAGGTGTAGTTGGTGTATGTGGGTGTTCGTACCCTGGACTTCTCTTCGAGGCGTGTCATCATGACGATGGTGCTTGTGCGCTGCTCCCACACCATCCTCCAGAAGTCAGTGAGTGTCTCCGGCAAAGGGCCCTGGGTGGCGATGTAGGCGTTCTGCTTGCGGTAGCCGTCGATGTAGTTGCCATTGATGTAGTCACTCCCGGGCACTCCTGTGAAAGTGTGTGAGTGACAGTGTCTTTATGGCTCTGTGAGTGGTCAGGTACAGTCAGAAGAAGCAGTTGGTACAACCACACAGAAATTAATACACTTCCAAATTTTGCCCAAATAAGCAAGGAGCACACAAACACACACAAACACACACACTTTCTGGCAAAAAAAAAGACATTCTGTACACGGCAGCGGTTTCAAAAAGGCAGCAGCACAGTTCTTTGCACCTGTATCCAACCCACTGAGTGGATGCAGTGCTGCGGAGTATAGGAGAAGGTGTAATGGAGACTAGGGCGATGGCCCGCTCTTACCATCCACCGGCGTCAGGATCACCCTGGAGTGGTCGTAGGCGATGACATTTGCATAGCGGTTCTTTGGCTTGTTGACCTCCAGGTTGGAGTGCTCCCAGGTGAACTGCTGGCCAGGATCAATAGACTGGGAGATGAAATAGAGAGAGAGAGAGAGAGAGCGTGCGCGAGAGAGAGCAAGAGTGAGAGAGAGAGAGATTGATTCAGACAGATTCAGACAGAGGAGTGAGAGAAAGACAGGAATGAAAGACAAACATTATGTTAATCCAACTTTGCCGCATTTAATGGGTGCTAATTGAACATACTAGGCTCTCTTGTTAGTAGAGGGCACTACTGAGCCTTTCTCTATTTGAACATAGACTTTGACAAACACTTTTCTTTGGCAACTAAAACAGTCCAGTCCATAATGATTCAGGTATCCTTGCACCTTTACCCTTCCACAAACCAGTTGCCCTACCTACCCTTGGGTGTCAGGAGGGATGTTTCTGGGGCGCGGGGCCCACCACCCTCTCCCACCCTGTGTTATGGGATCAGGTGCCCCCCCACACACACACCGACACCCACACCAACACAAACACACAGAGTAAAAAAAGCGAGGCGTCTCTGTCAGCAGTAAGTCTAGAAGTTGGCTGGCTCTGGAGTGAGCACCTTCACCCCGGACTAAGGCTAAAAGAGAAGCCTCCCCTCCCATCCGCTCCCCTACTGTTGCCCCCCATACTCTCTGCTCCGCCTGCAGGCAGCACAATGTTTTCCAGTGTGACATTACAAGTCGAGCGTCAGGTGGGATTGGGGGGGGGGGGGCTTTAACGGCTGACAGGCCTGGATATGAGGAGGCTCCTTCACTGACTAGAGGACTGAACATCCTATTGAACCAATCATAGCTCAGCCCTCTTCTGTTGTGGCAGGCAACATGGATTTCGAGCCAAATATTCTTGATATACAGGACATGATGAAAATATAGTGGTGTTTTCTGGGGGATGTTTTTTTTGCCTCTCCTTGTGTTCAGTGAAGTAAAAAAATAAAATAAAAATGTCCGGCAATGTGCTATGATCTGGCACAGAGAGTGCCAACTCATTAGGTGTTTTTTGGCCGAGAACCCCAGGTAAGCGAGAACGGGCGCACACACACCGACACAAAGACACTCCATGAGACACTCTATGGAGGAAGACGTGTTTCCGATCTGGCGCGGATCAGTGTCAAAACTGGAGGAGGTGATTCTAAAGAATGCAGGCCAGCGTCAGCAGCTACCTGGTTCCTCCAAAAAGGTGCTGAATGACAGACAGGCTAGTGCGGTTTCCGATGATTCTGCACTCTCGGCTTATTTACAGCAGGGGAACTGCTGCCTGCTAGCACTTTCAGAAACGAGGAGACAGAGAGAGAGAGAGAGAGAGAGAGAGAGAGGGTGAGAGAGGTGTGAGTGTGTGAGAAAGAGAGAGATGGAGGAGAGAAAGAGGGTGAGAGAGAGAAAGAGAGAGAGAGAGAAAGAGAGAGAGAGAGAGAGAGAGAGAGAGAGAGAGAGAGACCAAGGCACAGAGAAAGACCGAAAGCTAGAGAGAGTAAACGAGTAATAACAGGACAAGGTGAAAAGTGAAAGCAATCATTAGTGAAATGTGATTAGGAGAGATTGAGTGACTGTGTGTTTGTGTCTGTGTGTGTGTATAAGAGCAAGTGACTGAGCAGTGTGATTTGGAGAAATTAAGAGGTAACCGGGTCAGAGCTAGGGATCCGAGGGTTGTCTGTTGTATAAGCTCCCTACTGCTCAATATACAGATGTGAATCACGATATTTCAGTACTTTATTAAAATATGAATCTCTTTTTTGTATTTGGCTGATACTGATACCTATGCTTATTATGCAGCAAGCCTTCACAAATGTCTGTGATACATCAGAAGCTCTGCAAGTATCTTCAACCAATCACAGTTTCTGTGGTTTGGCAGAGGATGCGGAGAGAGAAAATTAGCTGTGCTCATCTAGGGTAGGCCTTTTAATATAATAATTATGTTGTGTAATGTATGCTATGTTATACTGCAATGGGGCAATCTGAAGACAATCTTCGTTGTTTAGACAAAGCATTTTCTGTAGTGAAAGTTTAGTAACACATCTAGTAACATTTGTGTTGCGTCATTCACCTATTGCTAGGAACTCCCAGTCCCAGGAGTTCTCAGAGAGTCTCCCACAACTGACAGATAGTAGACAAAGATCAGACCTAGACATTAAAAACCCATCTTACGAGATAAGCCCCCTATTTTTTTTTTAAAATAGTGAAACCAGAGCGTTACTGTGAACCCAAAATCAAGATATTTTTGTACCCCTAGTCAGAGCGCTGGAGGAGGAAGGGGAAGAATGAGAGGGTGGGGGTGGATGGGTGGTGCTTTCTCTGTGTTTACTGATGGCAGATCTGAGCTTGGTATTGATTGCTGGCACTCAACAAAGGTCCCTTTTCCAGTTCAATAATGCCGCGCAGTCAAATGTTATTCAGTATTGACCTCGCCCGCACTTACTGCTGATCCGACATCATCAGAATGACAAACACACACACACACAC
>JAGFZM010002205.1:0-47138 GCA_017657215.1 Limnothrissa miodon
AAGATTCATTTCACCTCTTCACGTTTTTGAAAAAGTCTGCAGAGCACGCGGCGAATGCTACATCTTTTTTTAAGCTTTTCCCGTAATTTCCTGAAATTACTTTTGATTATTAGTTTTTTTGGCCACTTAATTACTCATGATGTTTGGTAAACAGCATTAATTTTAATATAATGTAAAAAGCATACTTAGCACACACATTTTTATCTACATACATTCAGGCATACATGACAGATCTATTTCCAAAAATCTATCATTCTAATGGCTTGAGAAAAGTCTGAGAGAACTGACATTTTTCACTCAGACCGTGCATGTTACAGTAAAGAGCTTACTTTTTTTTTAAACATTAGTAACATCTGTTAGTGTTCAGGAAGTAAACAATCTGGGTTATTATTGGTCACTGGTACAGAGCAATTGTAAACTAGGCCTCCTGTTGACAGAGATGCACAACTATCCAGACTGGTGTTCTTTCAGAAAGCGAGTCATGTAGTTGGCAAGAGCCTGTGCGTCCTCCACAGTCACAGCATTATACAAGGAAGCACGAATGCCTCCGACTGACCTGGGACAGAGGGGAGAGAGGGACACAGACAAAGAGAGATGGAGAGATAAAGACTCAGGATTTGGGAATAAACAAAACTTGCAAGAATGGTAATGAATTTCAAAACAGAATTACAGCCATTTCAGGAAAACACACACAGTAGCAGGTACCTGTGTCCTTTAAGAGAGATCATGCCAAGCTTGGCAGCCCCATCTAGAAACTTCTTCTCCAAGGCATCGTCACCCTGATTGCTACCCACCCGGAATGGCACATTCATCCGACTACGACAGTCTGGCTCCACAGGGCATCTAGTCAAACAGTAAGGCTGTAGTCAGGGTAACAGTGTAAGCACTCTTGTCCACTTTGTAGCCAGATATGGTGAAATCTCGGTGTAACCATGACTACTGGTTGAAAAGACACATAATGGTTTACGTTAACCTTCCCAACAGACACATAGCAACAAAAAGCGTTTGCCTATCACAACCACTGCTGTCATGTCATTTTTCACACACTATAACCCAACATTCTCACATCCAAATTGCAGTACAATTTCAGTGAGTCAGAAAACAGAAACAGAAGTACAACGGAAATGCAGTGCTTGGCAAAGATTATGTTCAAAAAGCAGCATCATAATACACAGCATTGCTCCACTTGCAACCAGACTGTCTCTGACAATCACTTTTCTCATGTCACATGTGGTTAAGAAAAGTGACACAATGAAGAAGTTCCTTACGAGTAGAAACCATTAGAGGCACTAATGATATCATAGATGAGGGAAGATTTTTGCTTGTTAAGACGCTCCATGTCTTCAGTTCCACCATTGTTCTTAATCCACTCAAGAACTAGGCCCATTATGTAGATACTGGAAATACAGATATTAATATGGATTAGTTTGGTTCGTACATCTACGTTCGTACATACTGTGTGTGTTCAGTAAAAATTTAACTCTGTTTTGAGAGCTTATTTATGCATGTTCTGGTGTAAACCAAAGCATATGCTGTCAGTAGGAAAAAAAAAAAGAAACTCTGTAAAACATAACTTTGGATTATGACCTGGGTTGATTTACTCCAGATTATCACTTCAATGCCTTACTAATCAATACATATTCAATACCCTATTTTACACTATTATTAAACAAATGTATTAAGTAAAAAAAATAATCAATGCAATTTGCAAATGGCATTGTGACTAACACTTAATGCACTGTAGAGGACGTCTGCAGAGTGATACCTGAAGCAGGGAGGGGTATTGTAGAGGGAGTTGTTTCCAGCCTGAATCTGGTAGTCCAGGACAATAGGACACTCTTTTAGTGCCTTTCCCAGGAGGTCTTCCCGCACAATCACTACCGTAACACCTGCACATCCCACGTTCTTTTGGGCGCCAGCAAAGATTAACCCAAACTAGACACACACAAACACACACCTGTTAAATATTACGTACAATAACAGCCCACAAATAGACAATTAAAAAAAATCTTAAAAGAAAAGAATCAAAGTACAATGACAGATAAGCAAATAAATAATATCAATAACACAATTAATACTGTCATAATTGACTGCAAATTCATCAGATTCACGCACATGACCAGTTGATATTGACAAATCAGCTCCTAATGTTAGACCTCCCAAAAAAGCTCTGGTTTCGAGAACAGGCTGTTTGCCAATAATTTAGACTTTTAAGCAGAAGAGTTCACTTAGTGCAATAGTTTTGCAAAACTAACTTTTGCACTTATCAGTATAAACCTTCCAGCACTTGAATTACATTTTTTTCATCTGGTAGGCCAAGTGCAGCCAGGACCTCACCTTAGACACATCCACAGGGCGGGACAGGAAGTTGGAGGACATGTCGCTGACCAGAACTGGCCCCCTAGGCTCTGGGGTGAAGTTGAACTCCACACCATGCACAGTTTCATTACAGCAGTAATACAGGTAGGAGGCACTGCTGTCCACCATCCAGCTACTGCTGTCTGGGATTTCTGGAGAAAGAGGGGGGCTCCTATCATTCACAGTATAGGTCTTACGCTGCAAATTTTTTGCAATGAAATAAACCCGAATTTGTTTTTTCAGCTTTGAATTATGAATTTATTCAAAGTAGCATGTACACAAAAGATAAAAACTCTCTAGGCCAATACAGAACCAACAACATGTTTCTGAATGACTGTTGGTGAGTTGAACATTATTATACTGTCCAGTCAATCTGTGGAAAATCTTCAACCATACTATAACTTAATTGCCACAAATTATTTTCCTTGTACAAAACTTACTGTGCAATACAATAGGATCAACCCTTAAACCTGTAAAACATATGCCCTGCGGGGGGATTTGTGGGTATAAAAGAATGTTTGTTAACAATGCAAGATTTGAAATTTTCACAAACCTGGAATCAATTCCAGACTTTTTCATTATCTCCTTAGATGAAAATGAAATAGTGAAAATGTCCACACAGGTCCATGAAATATCTTTTGACAATGGTTGCTGGTATAATCCCAAATGCCATTGAGCAAGGCACCCAACATCTTACTGCTACTTATACTTTGCCTATGTCAAGGAAGCTTCCTGCTCTGATCAATGTGTTCTTCCACCTCACTGTGTGTTCATAGTTTTTGGTGTGTTTCCCTGATTTACTTCTGGGACAAATGCAAAGACCAAATTTCTGTTGGTCTTAGTACACTTTGCACCTGCAGAAGTGTTCAATTAGGAAAAGAATTCTTAGTCACTTCTGAAAAAGATGCCAATACTCTAATTTGATTTAATGATCTATGCTAGTCCACTGTCAGACTTAATAAATGGCCTCGATGAACTGAAGAAAGGTAGAACTCAATTGAAGGACTTGGAGGGAAGGAGGGGAGGTGAAAAACGAGTGCATTTCCATAAATGGTGACATAACCCCTTTAGCTTCTTACAACTGTTCATTTAACCATAATTAGATGACATGGAGGACTTCAGTTCTGTCTCAAGCTGTTTTTTAAAAGCAATATAAAAATGATAAATACAATATGAAATGATGCTCTTCTCAAATCACACGCACGCACACACACAAACGTGTATATATATATATGTGCACATAAATACTCACTGGTGTATGCGTCAAGTTTAGGATGGACCATGTTGACCTTGCCATACTTCTCAGCCTCTTTGGCAGCTTTAGCCGACCAAGTTCCAGTCACAATGTAGTCGGCCCGCCTCTCTTCTTTCAGACCAATGAGGTTAAGAGGTACCGCACTGAACTGGGCAGACCCACCCCCTTGCAAAAAAAGCACTTTGTAGTTGTCTGGAATCTTCCTGAGGACACAATGAGGAGGGGGGAGTTTGTGGTACATTTCAGATCCTGAATTTGGATAGATAGACTTACCTCCCTTGTCATTGAGGTTTTCGGTGATTAGACAACTTCTGACTATTCTACTAGTGTATGCTGAGAGACAGAGTCCAAGGGCAGCAACCATACCTCCATGGCTGCAACTTACATGAGTTCTCTCAGCAGGTTCTCTGTGGTGTTGATGATCTTGGTGAAATCTGCTGATCTGTGGCTCATTTCTAAGAGAGGATTAAGTATGTCAGTAACTTTGCAGAAACAACTGATGAGCTGCAACAACGGTTTCAAGATGACACAATCAAACCCAAACTGCCCTTCACTCACCGAGGACACTGATGCCAATGCCATTGTAGTTTGTCAGCTCCTTCTGAGCTTGAAGCAAAACCTGCAAAAAAAATCCAGTTGATGTGTGCAGAAATACATTTGGAATATCCTATGATTTTGCAATTCATCGTTAATAATATCTACTTACACCCGCGCATCAGGTGTACGTCTTTCCGGCTGAAATGTACTATTAACAATCTAATAGCATCAGGTTATCACGGAATATACAATCAACGCGAGACTGTGCTGCGTCAAAATCATTGAAAGCGCAACATGGAGCAGAACCAGAGATGCGCCCTCCGGTGTTCTGAGCACGTAAGGTAGCCTACAATGTAGGCAGGCGAAAGACGTATGATGCAATTTACTACACGATGTCGGGAGAAGAGGGACATTTCCCAAGCTAAATGCGAATATAACACGGTTTCAGCTATATTTTCACCAACGAGCACTAAGCTTGTTGTACCACAAACGTTTCAATAATGCACAAAGTTAAGACAAAATTGTGAAATGCACACGCATCATCTAGGTGCAGGACAGGCTTGCATCTAAAAGGGTCTGCACGAATATATACCGGTACTTATTAACGTTAGCTAATCTCGTTTCTGACAATGGAAATTACTCTTCCCACTTCACAAAGTAGGGTAGGCTAAATTGTTTCTTTTTCGCTTCAATTAAAAACAAATCACTTTCAAACTAATCACTTACAGATTGTGGCAGTTTTGCAGGTCCCGCTCCAAAATTGATCGTTAGTTTGTTTTCCATTGCTAATGATAAATTGTGTTTTTCAAAAGACCTCACTACGTTTGATTTTGGGAACCCGAACCTACCGGCGTGCCCTACTTCCTATTCAATGCTCAGTTCAGTGAGTTTCATGCATGCCCGGACTGACAACAATTATTCTGTATAGGTCTGTGATTGGTCGTTTGCACATACCGAACCTTGTGTCGAACTTTTGATTGGATAGCATGGATTTAACCGCACGTGATTGGTTTTATTCTTCACGCCACTAGAACGTGATCATCAATTGTTGTAGCCTAGTTCTTAAACTGTAGTGTATAGTGAGATCTTCAATAGAATATTGCACATCTTCCGGCTGATATTGCACCGCAATAGACTAAGGTCAACTTAGTGTGACTGAAAACCACTGCCATATTTTGTCAGGGTCGGCTATAACATGGTCAGGATATTTGCTATAGCTATAGGTTACCTAATTTAACCATTCTATCTAATTGACTCCTAATCTGAGCTGAAGTAATGGATGCCAATACAGAACAACAGGTTTGACAAAACATACATGTCAGTCATTGATTAGGCTATGTGTTAAACCATTTATAAAATGCACTAACCATGTAGGATGGTAGGCCTGTGGCAGAAAAAAAGACAGTGCTACAGTTGACATTTTGTCTTTTTTGATGTAGCCTATAGCCCGTGGCATGCATTTGTCATTTGCCTGATGTGGTTCATGTGATGATTTAAGTCCAGAGTGAAAAGCAACACGAGGTAGCACGCAACAAATTAACAAACTCAGAGAAACAGTCATGAGCCAACAAAGACATGTAACATCAGAGAGATAGGGAAAGGTCACATGGCAAGAATCAGCCTCTGAATTAAAACCCTGCCAAAGCTCACTGTACTGTGTTGTGCAAAGTGTGTCACAACAGCCTATAACACAAATATTCAGGAACAGCCATAAATGAAGCCTGAAGAGAGAGAGACAGAGAGAGTCTTATGGTCCAGATGAAAGAAAGTTCAACTCAGCATGTGTGGGGTCAGTGAGTGGCTGTGTCCGCCGGTGAGAGCGTTTGAACGCAGCAGGGAAGGCATCCCTAAAAGCCCTTCTGAAGTTGGCCCCCATGAAGGCATAGAGTAGTGGGTTGAGAGCAGAGCTGGCATAGGACATGCAGTGGGCCCAGATCTTCAACTTGTAGAAGGTGTAGCTACGTAGTGGGGCATCTGGATGCAAAGACTGAAGGAGCAACAGCACTTGAATAGGCCCCCAACAAATGGTGAAGAGCAAAACCATCACCACCACCATACGGGACACCCGCAAACGCACTGCCTCGGAGTGTTCATACTGCACGTGGACCTGAAATTAACACAAGCACACATGCACAGACACATACACACATGCATACACAGCAGTTACATGCAAAAATAACATCAATATCATGCTGGACACATCAACCTTATTGTCCAGTATCCATTAACCTATCATATTTATCAATATGTTTTATATGTTCAATATTACCATCTTAGAAAATCCTCTTGTTCTCTTTGACAATAACAAATACTAGTTTGATACCTCATCAACATACAGCTATTGGTCTTTTGGGATTTGCAAGCAGAATATCAGGAGCTGAATAGTAAGATGACAAATAGATATTTTTTGAAATTGATAGCTTCTAATACCTGGTAGCTATTATCTGCTGGCTGCACACTGGGGCGGCCCATACGTTTCAGCATGCAGGCGTAGCAGAAACAAATGGTGACCAGGGGCAGCAGGTAGACAGCCAAAAAGGTGTAAAGGATAAAGGCCCTGTGGAGGCTTGGAGAGGGGAAGGTTTCAGTGCAGTATGTCTGTGGGCCATACCAGTAGCCTGGTTCTAGACGCTGGTACAGAGCCACTGGAACAGACAGCAGCAGAGAACCTGGAGCCAAAGCAGACCACACCAGTAATCATTCTTTTGGTCACAACTAAAAGTTTGTAACTTTGTATGTGTGGCTGTGCATTTGTTTACCTATCCATATGGAAATGCTGACAGCCATGGCTAACTGTGGAGTCCTGTGGTGGAGGGACTGCAGAGGGTAAACGGTCACATAAAAGCGATCCACACTCATTGCAGAGAGAGTGATGCAGGTTGCTTGAGCTGTTACCTGTCAGACAGATACAGTATGCATTTCAAAATACATAGTGTTTACATAGCACACATTATTCATGGGATACAGGTTGGCATAAGATGCATAGACTAGTTCCAAGAAAAAAATGTGAATATTTAATATCACAACAAAAGAAGAAGGTATTTTGCTGACCTGCTGTAGATAGTTGACAAGTCGACACATGAAATCTCCAAATATCCAACTTGGAAGAGGGTAGAGAGTTGCTGTGAAGGGCACACAACACACTAGGAACAGAATGTCTGTTGTGGCTAGATTCACTGCAATAAGATTAAGAAATTAAGAAATTACTTGGCAACCCGACATGTATAACAATGTGATAAAAACAAACCAGGCAACTCATGAAATTGTTCTCTCCCCTTTAATAAAAGGACTGTAAAAGTCTAGAACAACAAGGAACTATGACTAAGAGAACAAGGATTTTACCACAAACACTTGCTTATCAACAAGCTAGACTCAGTTTTTGTTTACTTAAGGTCTGGTTTTGGGTAATTTAGTAAACCTTGAAGCCACATCAACTACACAGATGTACAACATGCATTAATGTCTCAAATGACTTACCTATGTAAATATTGGTAACTGTCTTCATCTGCTGTTGCTTGGCGACTACATAGATGACAAGACAATTACCCAGTAGTCCAAGGAGCATGATAAGTGCAAAGAAAAGGGGGACCAACCAGGCATCCACCAACAAGGGAGGACGTAGGGGTGGATCATCGCACACTGCCCTCCCTTGAACACTGTTGCAAAGCGTGCCTGTTGTGCCGATAACCTGCAGGCTTTCAGACATTCTTTCGGCAGGAACACTTTCAGAGTAAATTAATGACAGACTTTTCTCTATAGCCTATTTCAACAAATAGAGGTAGAATTCTACA
Source organism: Limnothrissa miodon (assembly GCA_017657215.1). NCBI lineage: Eukaryota > Metazoa > Chordata > Actinopteri > Clupeiformes > Clupeidae > Limnothrissa > Limnothrissa miodon. The sequence continues at coordinate 7,942 of JAGFZM010002205.1, forward strand.
TACATAAAATCACATTGCCTTTGACCACTGACCCACAGAGTGTTATCATTCGACTATCATTCAAGCATTAGATTATTTTACCTTGTATCCAGGTAAAATCTCCAGATGTTATTACAGATGTCACTGCTCACATAGGTGCTAATTGATGCCCCTACCTAGTCATCAGTCGACTGCACAAATGGAAGGGTGGTAGGCTGTCCTAAGGCAAAAGAGGAGGGACAGTCTTGTGATGTGTGTGTGTGTGTGACATGCGAGCAAGAGAAAGATCGGGGCAATTTGTTTTCACAATCTGATTTATTTTTAATTAAAAAAATAATTTTTAATTAAAAAAATAAAATAAAATAAAACATTCTATTACCATTGTCTGCAACATTTAGATGACTGCAACTATGAGATTTCTCATGGACACTTCCACTCATAGTCATAGAATCGTTCAACTGATCATGTATCATCTGTAACCGCACATTGTCCCTTTCCTTTTAACCCCTATCCAAAATCAGACAGTTCTAAGCCTGTAGCTATTTTTCCCTAATCTGAATGATAGGTCAGTCAATAAAAGCCCCAAACATCAAAACGTATATTATTTGGTTTCTGTGATTATTAGCTGCCTGTGGTGAAAAACATAAAATTGCAGGTCAAACTACCATCCAACATTTTCTGCGCTATACAGCAGACTGGTTGGTTAGAAACGGAAGTAATACTTGCCGTATCGCTGAAATCCCACACGCCACCACTGTTCTGGTCGAATTGTAGGCAGAGCATAGAGAGGGCTTTGGGTCGGGCCAGTGATCTTTAAACCGTCTGAGTGCAACCAACATAATGCTGATGTAACAGAGACTTCAGGTACTAACCCAGAATTAGGATCGTTAAACTGTCGGTGTCATATCTAATGAATTAAAAGTTTGTTGCTGGTTAAACAACACGGCTTGTTACTTGCGTAAAGCTAGTTTCGGAGCTAAGCAGCTAGCTCTTCCTCGTGAGTGCCCCCTTGTTTTGTTTTGCTACGTATTTTACGCATTTGATTATCAATTAAACTAATGCCAATGATTGGAAGAGCTTATCATTCGGAATCAATCTATTGGTGTAATGCACAGCATTTATTTCAGTAAGAAATTATGCTACTTTTGTCATATTGCTAGTGCAGTTGGGATGAAGGCAGCTATTGCTATTGAGATAAGTTATTGCTTTCGCCACCAGTTCCAAAGAATTCGCAGCAGGTGCTCAACAATGAGTTTTACGGTAGAAGGCGAAAAAGAAAGATTGTTTCGTTTACTGAGCTCAGTAATAGTTGACATAGAAACGAGCCCAAAATATTAGGTGACATTTGTCTATTTACCAGCTATGCTAACCAAGCCAGCTAGCGTTGTGTTTCGCTTTTGTCAAAGCTACAGTCAAGTATAAAACAGATTTGAAGGGGGTGTTCATTGGTACTTAATGTAAGTTTAACTATGCAGGGCTAAACGTTGTGATAGACCTCATACGACAGAAATGTGTTTAGCTTGGCAAACAAATTAGAAGGTTATGCTCGTCGTAATATCATATTTCAAAATTTGGATTGCGAAATACATGGAAGTTGCAAAGCCAGCAGTCGCCACTCATAAGGGAACGACTATAAACAAACAGGCGTGGTCTCTGCTCTCTGTTCTTTGCCCTCCAATAAACTAATATCCACCCACAAAAAAAGTTTATTGACAATATCACACTGGAACAAAAGACTAGGCAGTGGCTACCTAGCGAGACTTTTGCTATAGGTCTTGTCTTTGCTTCATATGGTTCTTTTCTCAATCACCATAGGGCCTCTAGACGACAAAAGGACAAAAATGGAGGGCTTTGGTCGTGGCATGCGTTCTCAGCGAGGACGGGGTGCAGATGAGGAGAACTGGAGGAGCCTGCGGAAAGAAGCAGGATTAGACATGGGGTTCAGTCCTGGGGGCTTCAGCCCAGGTGGCCGTAGAGGGGGTGGCTGGGCACCAGGCATCAGCCCGAAACAGAAAGGCTTCTCCCAGGGGTCCCCACGGCAGCAGGAGGAGAACTGGCGTGATCGGGAGCGTCCCCAAGAAATTAACCAGAATAGAAGTAAGAGAAGGCAATCCTCAGATGAGAAGCATGGAGTCCGAGGCTCAGGTATCCATGGACACAATTCCAGATCTTGCACACATAATGTGTGTGTGTGTGTATGTATATATATATATATATATATATATATAATTCATTTATTTATTCTTCCTTGCTCACAATCATTAAGATTACAAGCGCATTACAAACAATATATTTTTTTATTATTTTTTTTTTCTTTAGGACATTGGAGGGATAGAGGTGCACGAGACATGGACAAAGTGTTGGTGATTGACCACACCACCACATCCATCTCAGAGTTGTTACAGACCAGAAACCATCAGCCGGATGGGATGCAGGAGGTGAGGCAGTGGCACCCATGCAAACATAAACGCGCGCCCGCACACAAGTATGAAATCCATTGTAACCACTTAGAGATCCCCTTAAAGTCTGAATTAAAGGTTTTTGAAATATGAACTGGTGTTTGAATTCTGCAACAAATACCTGCATTCATTGGTTTCAGTCACCCACAGCCGTATTATCACTAAGCTCCTGTACCTAGTGCAGAATTTATGGGAATGCACATGCTCATACGTGTAGTTATTTTGTAATGATAGAACACTGGCTGTGTTTATGATTTCACAGCAAAAGTCAGTGCCTTTTTCCAAATTTGTATGTGTGTGCTTTCAGAGAACAGAGGAAGGATTGTGGTTCAGCTGCCATTTATGTGATGCAAAGATAGACTCTGTGGCCAGGGCTAATTCACACCTGCGAGACCGTGGCCACAGGAGGAGGGCAAAGGTGAGGGTAAACACACACACACACATACTAGATAGCTGTATATTTAACCCCATAGCTGTTGAAACTGAATTGGTCTTCAGGATTAGGATGTAGCCTTCAACACCCAGTGCAGCACATTCAGTAATGCTCAATACAGGCCACTCTTCACTGAAATGGGCTTTTGCAGGACAAGCGAGATGAGCTGATGCTGAAGAGCATCCCGCCTCCAGGGAAGGACCACATTGTTGCCATTGGCTCAGCTCTGGAGGGTGTGGTTGTGGGGGAGGGGCTTAGTGAAGAGGACGTACAGGTGCGACAGGGAGTGTTGGCTCTGATGCAGGCGGTTGTCACTCCGGCACTCCCAGGCAAGTGTGTCACTCAACGCTACACTTTTAGCTGTTGTGTATGATTTTCAATGGGTAATGGCCTTTATTTATGTGATTGCAGGAAGTAAGCTTAGGTTGTATGGATCCTCCTGCACTAGATTTGGCTTCAAAGACTCCGACGTCAACATTGACATCCAGGCTTGTTCTAGCGTGAGTAACTCTGAGGCAGTGCTGAGATGCCCATTAACAGCGCTCTGACTCACACTCTGAGCAATAATGTTTGTTCTTGAAATCAAAATTTGTATTCCAAATACTGCTGGTGTTTCTGTATTTACTCCAATATAACAGTGTTCTGTGTTTTTCAAAGGATGGACTAGTTTTATCCCTGACACATTCAGATGTTGTGATTGGCCATGAGTTTGGTTTTCTTTTGGGTGTTGGTTTGGTGATGCTGATTGGTTTGTCTGCATTATGCTTATGTTTTATTTAGGTTGTGCTTGACTGTATTTACAGATGCATCAGCCAGATGTTCTACTGCTTGTGCAGGAGACGCTATCCAAATGCTGTAAGTATTTGTGAATGATTTGTTTGCATGTTAGTCAGTTTTCGTATGTGTTAATATGTTTACATCATAAAAGAATCAGGAGTTATACAGCTCATATTCATGTTGAATGCTGTCAGTAGGTAAAAAGACACATTTGGTACAATGTACACTAAGGAAAAACAAACTTTCTTTACCTATTACTTAGCATTGTCTGTCTCTTTAACATTTTGGTCTAACAAAATCAAGCTCATCAACAAAAAAATTTACAAGGCTGTGGGTTGATTCACTCCAGCTTCTGACACAGATTAACTTGATAACATCCACTAATGTTGCCACGGTTTACCTTGCCTGTCGGGAACCAAATCTTCGGTTCCTATATGCTCTGTATTTCAACATGAACATGTCGGCTAGTTCAAGCTTAGCTGCAGGATCCAGCATGGTCCAAAATCAGTTTTGAATGCCTTATATTGATTATTTTACTAGTGACCCTTGTGATGGGTGTTGTATGAGGTTACATTGGAGACCGTTTTATTGAGCGTCAGTTTGGAGGGATTTCCTCTGTTATGCCTCTCCATAATAGTGTTCACGAAGCTAAAACGCCAGGTTGCAGCCATACTTTGTATTTTACCATATGTCTGAACTGTATTTGATGTGGGTGTGGGTGTGTGCACGTGCTTGTGTTCATCTTTCAGCTGAGTTTATTGAGGTCCATGGGGACTTTCACACACGTGTACCTGTGGTGGTGTGCCGAGAAAAACAGAGGTTCGTAGGCCTCTCTCGTAGGTTTTTCTTTCATCCATATTTAGTCCACAAGGGAAACTGGGAGGTGTGGGTTTTCTGTGTGCTGTGCCCTGCTGTGCTATGATTGGCCTAACACTAGTTGTGGTGTCCCCAGTGCTCTACTGTGCAGGGTGAGTGCAGGAAATGACAGTGCCTTTCTGACGACGCAGCTCCTGTCCGTACTGTCCAGTCATGTGCCCCGGCTGCTACCACTGGTGGTGGGCCTCAGACACTGGGCCAGGGTAAGTCGTCTGTCCCCAGCCCGTTCCATACTACCTTTGACAACATGACCGGTTGATTCTTGAGCAGGTTTCTCTTTTTGTGTCCTGGGAATAGATCTGTCATGTGGACTGCGTGGAAGAGGGCGGCTTGCCCCCCTACTGCCTGGCCCTGATGGTGATCTGCTTCCTACAGCAACGAAAAGATCCTCTACTGCCTGCATGCTTGGAAAGCACTGTAAGAAGCTAGATGTGATGGGCGTGTGTGGGGGTGAGAGGGAGGGAGAGCGAGTTGGAGGGTGGAGTCTTTGCATATGTCATCATCTCAGACTATGATATTCTAGCTCTTGCCCACAGGTGAGGATCAGCACCTTTCTATCTTTCACTTTTCTCTCCCCCCTTGTCTTCCACCTGTTCCTGACTATTGCAGGAGATCTCTGTAGGGCAGCTAGCAGGTTTCTCCCTCACGGCAGTAGAGGGCCAGGAGGTGCTTTGGGTCTACAGTTCCCCCCAGAGTGACACACAAGTCCCTTCTGAGAGCACACTGAAACGGGGAAAGGTAGGCGTACTCATACAAATACTCATACTCAAACTGTAAATGAAGCATCTTGTTGATAACTGTAGGAAAAAGAAAGCACAGCAAGACTGATAGTATTCAGATGTGTGTCAGATCTCTGGCGTACGTTTAAAAAGATTTAAAAAACAGATTTAAAAACATTTTTCAGGGTCTATCAGAGATGCAGCGTTCTGCACAAAGAAGTATGGAAATGATCCTGAGCTTTCCAACTGTGTTACTTGCTAGTTAATGTGGCAAACACTTCCTAAGAAAATTAGCTTTGAGTTTAGATTAAAATAATACAAATGTCATGTCAGCAACTAGGAGAGTGGATGATGATGCATTCTTCTGTGTTTTGTACTAAAGTATACTATGTCTGTGTGTGTGTGTGTGTGTGTGTGTTTGTGTCCTGTGGTCCTGTGTCCAGGCTTTGCTGGTGTTTGCAGAGAGCAGCTGTGAGGACAAGGTGGGCCAGCTGTGGGTGGAGCTCCTACGCTTCTATTCACTGGACTTTCAGCTGCAGGACCGCGTGCTGAGTGTGCGCACCAGCGCCCCTCTGTGGCGGGATAACAAGGACTGGCCCCGCAAGAGGATTGCCATTGAGGGTCAGTCAGTGCATTTTATGGCGTGAACCAGCAATGAAGGGTGTAGAGGGGGCCCAGCACCTAGGGCTTGTTTGCTGGGTTTTAAACTTGACCCATGTTACCATTTTCCAGATCCCTTTGCGGTAGCGAGAAATGTGGCCCGTACCATGATGAGCCAGCCCATGTTTGACTACTTCCTCCACTGCTTGAAGACCACTTACAAGTACTTCAGTTACCGTCCCAGCCACTCCACAGCCAATCACAAGCCAGCAAGCCAACCGAGTCCCAGTCAGAGCTCGACCCCTCGTAAAGCTGGTGCACAGCCCAAGCCCAAGCCCAGCCAGTATTTGAATCACGCCCAAACAGCAGCCAGAAGCCCCCAACAGAAGGCCCAGGTGACCAATAGGAGACGACAAAACTCCCACTGCATGGCTGAGCAAGAGCTGGAGGAGGAGGATGGGGAATCGTCTGACCTCTTGGAGGAAGAGGAGAGTGAGGAGGACGATTCTGAGGAGGAAGAGGTGATGAATCAAGAGGAGAAGAGGTGAGGCTCGTAGAGCAGCACCTGATCAACAGCCTTGCAGATTCAAGCTAGGCTATTCACACAAGCTTTCACTGGCCGCAAACCGCAAACAGAGCAAAGTGGGACACTTATTAATGTCAAAATATCATAATCTGTTGATGGTGACCATTAAAGATCAATGCCATTGTTTCGGCAAATTTACTCACCTACAGTTAAATAATTGAGTTTTACCCTTCCAGTTCATCCAGCTGTAGACTCAAACTAGTTATTTTAGCGTCAGGTTGAAATATGTCATTGAATCCATTGGTGTTTGCTAGCATCCCACACATTAGCATCTTGCTCAAAAGTGTCCAAAGAATAAACATTCAGTTTAAGGTAAAAGTTGTACATAGAAGTAGAGCCAGCAATTGGGCTATATGATTGAGCCTTATGATTACTTAACATGTTAATTGTGTGTGTGTGTTTGGAGATGGGAGCCGTTTCGCCTTACGGCTGAAGAAGAGGAGCTCTTTGTGCTTGATGAAGAGCTAAGTGAGGAGCATCTGTCTGATTCTGAACATGAGGAGGAGCCAGAGGAGGATGAAGAGGATACTCCCCACTCAGAGGAGTCGTCTCTGGCCGGCTCTGCCCCTTTGTCCCGTCCACACTCTTTCACCCCGTCCAAATACGGAAGCCAGGAGAAGAGCGAGGTGGTGTTGAATGGCCTCAGCTTCCATTTTACCAGGCAGGCCTTTACCTCAGGCAAGGTGTGTAAGCCCCAGATGCGGGCACACACACACACACACACACACACAAACACATGCACATTAACACCAATGACTGTTGTTTTTGTGTGTGTCAGAAACCCACGCTAGTGTGCAGCTTGTGTAAACGTGATGGCCATCTGAAGGCGGACTGTCCTGAGGACTTCAAGAAAGTGGAGTTGAAAGATCTCCCCACCATGACTCCAAAGTTCCTCAAAATCATTGATCAAATGTGTGAGCAGTGCCACAGTGAGTACTACACATATGGGGTCAGGGTCAAACGAAAATGTAGTGATGTGTATCATTGGCTTTAACTCCCATAGTCTCTTTCAGGATTGTTAGTGTGTTTGAGTGTACTTTGTGTGCATTTCCAGAGGACTTTGCTCCAGATGAGACTGAGGTGCAAGTGAGGGAGCATATCCTCCAGGACCTGGAGGCCTTCATCAGAGGCCATATAGAAGGTATAGGAGCTACTGGCAATGGAGTGATGTGAATAGCGAAACATTTCCCGGAGTGAAACGCTTTATAGGGTTACTTTCAGAAATTCATGGTGTTTTGATGTTTTGAGAAAGTTTGTTCTTTACGATTTCAACCAAAAGTACTAAAATGTTTCTAGGGCACATCACTTTCTTCTGGTAGTGAGTAGAGGGTCCCTTCAGGAAAAACTGACCCTAACTGTCTCTAACTCTGCAACTGTGCAGAAAGATTGTGTACCATTACATTAAGTTACCTTCCAATAGATGCCACAATGAATGGACCACCTTATAATTTGAAGATATCTTTAGGAAGCATTTCACTCTGGAATTTTCCTTTAATGAAAAGATTTGAAATTGTAATGTATGTGTAATTGTAAACATTTTACATTTTTTGTCTATACCTGGTTGTCTGTACACGTGGTGTACATAAAATCAGTGCGCTCTGTGTGTCGGTTTGACAGGAGCACGACTAAAGCTGTTTGGTTCGTCCAAGAATGGCTTCGGCTTTAAGCAGAGTGACCTGGACATATGTATGGTGATTGAGGGCCAGGACACAGCTATGGTACACACTCACTCAGAGGCACTCACACATTCACAAAACAGCTTTTTGTTAGCTTTATAACAGTAGCACACACATGTAATGCGTGCGTGTGTGTGTTTCTGTTTCTCTCAGGGCCTTGACTGCATTGGCATCATCTTAAGCCTGGCTCGAGCTTTAGGAAAACACTCTGGTAAGATCAGCAGCCTTCTCCTTCTCACACTTGTTCCTTTTATGCCCCATCCCAATACAAGTTGGGATGATATTAGTTAGATGCGAGTGAGTGGTGTCCATCAGGCACACCTTTGGTCCTGGTGTCACCTCTGGATTGGAGCCCTCTCTGTTCTGGTCAAAGTGGGTGGAAGTTGTGGAAATGTAAGTCTGCTTCATCCAATCTGTGATCTTCATCCAGCTCTAATCTGTCTCCTTCTTGTGGTCTGCCCTGTCAGGTCTGAAGAACATCATTCCCATCATCACAGCCAAAGTGCCCATAGTAAAGTTCTGCCATGTGAAAACGGGGCTGGAGGGCGATATTAGCCTCTACAACAGGCTGGTCAGTGTCCCACCGTGTGCATTCCCACTATTTATGTCTCCCCATGAGGATGCATGTTAATGTGTGAGAACCATATCGTAGGTCAAGACGTTCTTGAATGGAGATATGGTCTGCTTTTGCCATTCTGATTTTGGCAGGCTGTTTCCTAGTGTTAGTCCGTGTTTGTGCCACAGCAGGTGTCTGGTTTGGATCTCGTATTATCCTCCTCAACTATTCTCTCTTCTCTTTTTGTCTCCTCTTACCTTCTCTTTTCTCCTCTCTTCATTCTCCTCTTACCTCCTGTCTCCTCTCGTCTGCTCGGCTCGTGGATCTCCTGTCCCCTCATGTCTCTAAGGGGCTGCACAACACTGAACTGCTGGCGTCCTACGCCTCCATTGACCCACGTGTGAGGCAGCTCTGCTACACCATGAAGGTCTTCACCAAGGTGCAGTTCCTCTCACAACGCGCCACATCTTTAGTCCCTCCCACCTATCAAGCACCACCACCTACCACTGTGTTTATTTGATGGGCATTTTGATTTTGATTGCGTGTGTGTGTGTGTGTGCGGGCATGCATGCTTGCACATGCAGGTGTGCGACATAGGGGATGCGTCGCGAGGCAGTCTGTCGTCGTATGCGTACACACTGATGGTGCTGTTCTACTTGCAGCAGAGAGAGCCTCCAGTCATCCCTGTACTGCAGGAGGTATGTGTGCATAATCCCGGCCATGTGTCCTAGCCATTTCTAACACCACATTATTATTCAGCAGGACACACATACTCACACCAAATAGTCATGAGTCATGAAATAGATGAAAGATCTTATTACCTCAGTACGTCCTAAATATCTATAGATCTATGATGGACAAACAAAACCTGAGGTCTCCGTGGATGGTTGGAATGTGTACTTCTTCAGAGATCTGAAGGATTTGGTGAGTGAGCTGCCTTCTTCTTCTCTTCTTTTGGACCAGGTGGATGTTTTGATATTTTGCCCAGATTATTTTGTCTGTCAGGGGTGCATGCTTATGTACATTGCTTGTTGGGAGAAATAAAAAAAATGCACTTACAGGAAAGGCATTAATCCCATATTATTATGGGATAATCCCATATGGGTTAATCCCATATTTTTCCATGGCATGTGTGAACAGGTTCCAGGTAAATAAGGAGGTTCCAGTGCCTCAGTCAATATTGGTTTGTTTATTATTCTTTCTGTGTGTGTGTGTGTGTGTGCGTGTGTGTGTGCGTGTGTGTGTGTGTGTGTGTGTTTGTGTAGCCACGCCACTGGCCCTTGTACGGGAAGAACGTTGAGAGCGTGGGAGAGCTCTGGCTAGGGCTCCTGAGGTTCTACACAGAGCAGTTTGACTTCAAGGAGCGTGTGATTTGTGTGCGTCAGAAAGAGGCACTTTCCCCCTTCCAGAAGCAGTGGACCTCCAAGTACATCACCATTGAAGGTAGCCTCTCTTTCTTAGGCCACTCTTGTTATTGTTTTAGTTGCTCTAGTCTTCTTACCCGTTTCTCCCCACCTCACCTATTGCTTGTGTTTCTTCTCCTCTTCTTCCCCAGATCCGTTTGACCTTCATCACAACCTGGGAGGAGGCCTGTCTAGGAGAAGTATGATTTCCCTCACACACACAGATGGCTGCACACACAGATCTGCATTATTGCCAATGTAAAGCATGATGATTATATGGTGTCTATAAATTATTGAGGAAATTAATGTACTACTTTCTGTCTCAGTGATCAACTTTATCATGAAGGCCTTCATCAATGGGCGCAGGGTTTATGGCACGCCAGTCAAAACCTTCCCGCCTGAGTACCCAGACAAAATGGTGTGTGTCCGATTTTGCTGCATGCATTTCATGGCCAAGAGCTGTTGTTATTTTCAAAGTGACTCAGTGTTTTCTCTATCTTAAGATGATGTAATTCCAGGCAAAAGAATGTGTCTATGTGTTTGTCTACAGGAGTATTTCTTTGACCCTGAAGTGCTGACAGAAGGGGAAGTTGCCCCTAATGACCGCTGCTGCCGCATCTGTGGAAAGATCGGACACTTTGTGAAGGACTGCCCCATGCGCAAAAAGTAGAGTATACTAAAGGATTTGTCTCAATGTGGTTGGTTTAGCCACTGCACAACACATAAGCTTCATAATAAAGTTTCATAATAAATTATCATCATGGGTATGTTGATCATGGGCACATTGATTAAGCGTAAAACTATCTTCTATGTGTGTGTGTGTGCGTGTGTGTGTGTGTGTGTGTAGGACCCGTAACAGGCGTGTTAGTGATGACAGGGAGCACACGGAGACAGAGCGGCATATGAAGGAGTACGACCGCCTGCGCAAACAAGAGCAGAAGCGCTGCTTCGTCTGTGGAGCCAACACCCACGTGAAGAAAGCATGTCCATACTACAAGCCAGGTACACAGATAAGCCCCATCAGTCATGGCTAGACTATACATTTGGATGCTATAGTCCAGCATGGCAGCCTATCACAGTAAGAATTCACACGATTATGTAAAATGTTTTGGAATTTTTTTTTTTTTTACTACATTTTCACTTTTCTCTAAGAAAAGTTTCATCTAGTTCTAAACTGGGCATGGCAATGTCAGGTGAGATATTCCTGAACTGGGTGTAACTGTGAACTGTAGACCCTACTCCTTCTGTCCTGACATTTCTATTACCAGTCTTCGTTCGATTAATCTTTGTAGATAAAAAGTGATACGTCAAATAAGTCTAATTGCCTCTAGCTGAAAACCATGACCCGAGGCCTGTACTATGAAGCAAATTTCATATACCCAGGATCTTATTCAGTGACTTCGCTGATGCGAACTATTGAAGTCTAAGTACTATGAAGCTGGTTATCAACTTGATTAGTAAACCCAGGGTTTTCCTGTCCCTATATGAGCCTGTTCAGGCAAAAGAGGCATTTCTGCAGCAAATGGCTAATCTTAAAATTGGGAAAGAGTACCAGTAATAGAGCGGCACACTTTACAGCCAAAGAGCAGATTATTTTACAAACATATATGACTTATAATCCAGGCAAAAAGCAACAAGCTGACTAAGGATTGCCAATTGTGGAAATTTGTTTTATTATAATTTTACAGCCCTACAGAGTAAGAGTAGTTATTAAAATTAATACACTGATGAAATCTAGGCTGTTCTTAGTGTATAGGCTGATACAATTTTAACCTTATTTTTTAGGGGCACTGCTAGCAGCACAAATTACACATAATTATGTGTATCTTTGAATTTTATTTTGTTGATGTGTAGGTGCTGTCAAACCTGAAAGTGGCTCTTTCTCCTCCTCACCATCCTCTAGCAATCAGATAAGATTCACTGTTAAAGACAGAGAGAAGCAGGTAAGCAGACCAAATAGGGCAAATGAATGAGCCTGGCATGTCTTACTAAGACATGGAGTGGTGATCACGTCTATTTGTCCACAGGGTTCACCTCAGCTGGACGAGAAAAAGAAGAAGAAGAGGAGGATTAAGAACAACCTGAAAATAGTTTTGAGTCCTCAGGCAGGTACTGTGCTCTCCCTTAATATTGGCACAGCAGAGGTGGCTTTGGGCAAGACTAGAACAAAGGACAATGCAGCAATACACAACAAAAAATAATACACACTCCACATAAAGAATAAAAGTAATTTAGAACTTACAAAGGCTTGTATGAGGGATCTGGCATATTTAAAGTGATTGCAGTTCAGGTTTAATTTCAGCTATAGTTTAACATGGACTTTAAATTGGTGGTACGTAGTGTGTTATCATAGGGTGTAGGAATACGCGACCCCTATAAAAAACTGAGTCACTCACGGTCTTCTTTCCCAGAGTGAAATAAGTGAGAAAAAGTCTTTAGTAAAAAGCCCAGCCATTAGCCTAATCTAGCAACACGCCTGTTATCCTATCTTAGCATAGTCACTGTATATTCATTTGTGTGTGTGTGTACTGATTTGCCTGAAATTCTGAATGTTATATTTTACTTAATTTGACACCCTTTTCATAAGATTTAACTTAACTTACTCCGAGATATTTAAACTTTTTCAATCGTTCATTGGTATATGTTTAATAAAGTAATTAGCTTTAGATGCAAATTAAGGTTAAAATTAAAATGAAGGCTATCACTGTACTGAAAGAGAGGAAGACGGTGAAAAAGTACTGCAGGCTTTTGCTTCAGGAAATGGTTTCCCAGTTGGTAATAAAGCATTTTTTTAAATTGTGTTTCTCCCTCCTTTACTTCAATGATTTACAGTATATGAGAGTGCTTACCAGTGTAACCCACCTCTGTGTACTTGTGTCTCTGTCTCATTGCAGGTAGTCTTGCCAGTCGACAGGTGACCTTGATTCACGCATCTCCGAAGAAAAATCCAACAGACTAAAATGGAAGAGCTTATTTCCCTTATTTAAAGACCCTTCCTCTTCCCCATCTCCTCCTTTTACCTTTCCTCACTTCTGTTCAATCTCCGTTGTCAAATTTTTCTTTTTCTTTCGACGTGTGTTCAGTGACACACAGGCCTCAGTCTGGGGGCCCCCGTCTGCTGGTAATGTAACAGTGTTATCTTAACTGATGTCTCTAAAGTCAAGGTAGACTACTTCACTGGTAGTCAGAGTACTGTGAAGGACAGTGTCACAGCTGGTTCAACGTCCTCTTGAAGTTTAATGATTATGGATACACACTAGCAGTAATGGCAGTCTAATGCCACATCTCCCCTCTAAACACAAGCCTGCAGTAAGTGTGTGCCTGTGAAAAGAGCTCGTATCTCAAATGGGCAGACTGTGGCTGCCCTAAATATTTGTTTTAGAAGAGGGTGCAGGGTGAGTACTTTAGCTTTGTTTAGCAAAGAGAGGCAGTCCATGCCAATGCCTCGTTTTTTTTACCTCCATCTGTGAGGAACCTTTTAAAGTTTTTCTTTTTTTTAAAAGCACAGACTTGTAATGCATGATGTTCCTTTAAAATCCACAGCAGTTTTAATTTATTGGGTTTTTTATCTTTTAATTAAACATTTTATTTGTCTCAATCACTGTCAAACCTGAATTGTCTCCTTTTTGTGCATTAGGCAGTGGGCGTTGCTATGCTCTGTGCAGATCTCCTTCAGTGAGACTGTGTGTACTAGTGAGGGTTTCTACAAGCCAGTGTGTGAGTGCTTGCATGAATTATCTGTTGTGTATGACTGTTGATGTCTATGGCACTTGTTTGAGATGAGCTGTTTAGAGCACAGACAACTGAATGTGTCCAAGAGGGGTTTGGGCATGTAGCTTTATTTGCCAAGTGAGGTTTTTTTTTCTTCTTAAAATCTTGTTTATGGTTTTATTATGTGTACTGCTAAATTTGCTGCTACAAAAATAAATTTTCTTTAAGGAAAGTTTGCCAGTTTGGTGTTCAGAAACAAAATATGTTATTCTGGTTTTGGTCTTTATTCTCATGTTATGTATTAGATAGCACCAGAGCCTGTTCATTGAAGATTGAAGACAAAGTGAAAAGGAACCAAAGCACCAACCAACAAATGTACGATAATTCTGATGTCCTTAATCCATTATTAGTTCCGTTTCATTATTATGCTTATGTAAATAGATTTTATACATCCACACTTTTGTAAATGTTAGTTGCTTGCATTAAATTTTGTCGACAAGCAAATCCAACCTTAGTCCACATATGATTGCAAAAGAGTTTTATTAGCTGTTGAAAATATTGTATGGTAACAGGGAAGATGTCCATGGGGGATATAGTTGTCTTATAGACCTATTAAAATCTAGTTTTATTAATATAATAACTCTCACTCAAAAAGAACAATATGATGAAACGAAACCAAAATGAAACGATAATAAACTGAGCTATGTGAGATGGCCCAGAACCATCTTGCATATACCTGTTCTAATAAAACCCAAATAGTGATTTTAAAAAAGGTCATTCCATTTTCTCCCCTTTTAAGATGCAATGCCTATCAATTCCCTCTCATGATCACATCCTATCATTTTCCCTCTCATAGGAATAAAAGGAGCTATTCTTCATGAGCAGCATCAGCAGTTTCAAGAATAGTGTGATTCATTATCCACAACTCTGCTGATATTTATTTGGTGATGACTACAAAGTTACCCAGTGTTGGAGATAACACATTATAATGGAATGTTTTACTGTAATAATGTAAATAATACATTTTTCAGGAACGAAATGGGGGGGGGGGGATTTTCAAAAATTCCGGGAATTTTCAAAGTTGGAAACTTTCCATGGGAATTAACGGGAATTTATGGGAATTAACGGGAATTAATTGGAAAAAACTGGGAATTATCTCAACTAAAGGTCAGGGACATAAAGACAGTTGGTAGAAAATAATATTTTAGCAGTCTTGGCTAAAACTATGAGATGTGATATGCATAAAGTTGAGTAGCCTATAATTTGCTATTGTTCAATCACAGGGGCATAACACACTTCTTAATGCAGGGCTATTGAGGCCGCACCTCCTCTACGCATTGTGCATCCTCCCATCACATCTCAATGATTTCTAGAATTATGGACTGCTAAAGCAGCCTTTATGAGCCACATACAGTCACTGATACAGACACGTGAGGCTACACATTTGAGGGCTACAAACAGTCAAGCAAGTTATGATCATATAACTTAGATGATATTTGTTCTAAAATGTTAGATTTTAGCTAGCCCAATCAAAATATAGATTGCTAGCTCACTGGTAAGGCAGATATGTTAAAGGTAAGCTAGCTTGCACCTTTGTATTAAAGAAGTTAGCTTATCATGGTGCTAGATAGCACAAAATGTGCTGTTTCTTCTGCGTCCTGCTAAGCAGTTTTACATAACCACACCTGATTTCATACATCATTTAAATGTTTTGATAGCCCTTTCCATTTGTTCAGTTTACAATCTACATATTTAACAGAATATGCTATATTTTAATTTAATTGTATATTTTCTGCAAAAATGTCTTATGACAAAATATGTTGTTGGTATATGAGTCATATTCAATTAAATTAAATTCAATTTTATTTATATAGCGCATTTTTACAAAAGGCATGTCACAAAGCGCTTAACACAAGAGGCCCAATGAGCAACAGGGGCAAGGAAAAACTCCCTAGCAGCGTTTTTTGTTTTTACTTGTTATGGTAGAGGAAGAAACCTTGGGCAGTTCCGACGGCTCAAGGGGCTAACCCAACTGCCTAGGACAGGTTTTCAGTCTCTCAGATGGTGAGTAGTCCACTATTATTCCATTAGATACACATTACAAGAAAATTTTGGTAAATAAAGTAAAGTAATATAGGAGTCCCATTAGAATCCCAGGATATAGTCCCATGTCATTAGGCGCAGTCAATCCAGGGGCCAGCTAGAGGCTGTATCAATCATGTCAGGGTCATCTGTGAAGCTGAAGGCAGACCACCCAGGAAGCCAGAGATGCAGGATCAGGCAGTGGAAGGCAGGGGTGACCCTCAGCAGGGAGGCAGTGGCATGGACAGTGGAGTGGGTTGAGGACCATTCATGAGTGCCGCCGGATCACGTTGGAAGAAGGTCCCAGGAGAACCCAGGAGGTGCAGGCGCAGGCAGTGGAAGGCAGTGATGACTCACGACAGGGTGGTAAAGGCATGGAAAATCAGAGAGGAGATGAGTTAGAACAGTCTCCATCAGATTTCAGAGAATGTGAGTTATATTGCATGTGAAACCATATACAGATGCTGGCTAAGTGAAGAGAGAGAAGTAAGTGGAGAGGAAAGAGAGAGGAGGAGAAAGAATAGTGAAAATTGTACGGATTAACAGATGGATTGTGGCGGCATTAAACTATAGCAGCATAACTAAGGTATGATGTATAACAAGCCAACACCACCAAAGGAAATGGTCAGTGGCCACCAAGCCCTGGACGGGAGAGGCAGTCCTTTCCAATAATACCCTGAGGAGGTGTGGCTTACCATACACCATCCCTAACTAAAGGGGTCAGTAAATAGAAAAGTTTTGAGTCTAGACTTAAAGGTGTTGAGAGTGTCCACTTGATGAATGTTAGAAGGGAGTTTGTTCCACAGGACAGGCGCACGATGGCAGAATGCTCTTCCTCCCATTGTCGATTTTGATATTCTAGGAATTACTAGGAGACCAGCATTCTGTGACCTTAGGGGTCTTGAAGGGTGGTAGGGAACAAGTAAATCTTTAATATATGTTGGAGCAAGGCCATTAAGGGCTTTATATGTTAGGAGAAGTATTTTAAAATCAATTCGGCTTTTAACAGGAAGCCAATGTAAGGAAGCAAGGACAGGTGTGATATGTTCATATTATTTTGTCTTAGTGAGTGCTCGTGCTGCAGCATTTTGTATTAGTTGAAGGTTTTTGATGCAGCTAGTACCACATCCAGAGAACAGTGCATTACAATAGTCAAGTCTGGAGGTAACAAATGCATGTATTAGTTTTTCTGCATCCTCAAAAGAAAGAAATTTTCTGACCTTAGCAATGTTGCGTAAATGAAAGAATGAGGTTTTGGAGATATGCTTTACATGACTATTTAACGAGAGGTCTTGATCAATATACACCCCAAGGTTCTTGACCTTTGTGTTAGGTGTGAGTGAAAGGTCACTAAGTAAGCTCTGATGATGGGGTAAAGTATTGGTCAGGTTTTTAGGGCCAATCAACATGACTTCAGTCTTATCAGAGTTTAAGCAAAGGAAATTCTTAGTCATCCAGTTTTTGATGTCACTGAGGCAGGGAACAAGTTTGGTTACTGGCGTACAATCATTAGGCTTCATTGAAAGGTATAGTTGGGTGTCATCTGCATAAGAGTGGATGCCATGTTTTCTAATAACAGATCCCAAAGGTAGCATGTAAAGGGAGAAAAGCAGAGGTCCCAGTACTGATCCTTGGGGCACACCATACTTGACTTCAGTGTGGCATGATGCTTCATTATGTGTATGTACAAACTGGTAACGTCCAGTAAGGTATGACCTGAGCCAGGCTAATGCAGAATCTTTGATGCCAATCATATGCTCAAGTCTATGTAGTAGGATGCTGTGATCAATAGTGTCGAAAGCAGCACTTAGATCCAGTAGGATTAATAATGAAATGCATCCATTATCAGATGAGATAAGGAGATCATTGTAGACCTTTACTAGGGCTGATTCTGTGCTATGGTATGCTCTAAAGCCAGATTGATAGGTTTCCTGAATGTTGTTAGCGTCTAAGAAGGTACAAATTTGCTTAGACACTATTTTTTCAAGAATCTTGGATATAAATGGGAGGTTGAATATAGGTCGATAGTTAGCCAGGACATCAGGGTCAAGGTTGGGCTCTTTGATTAAAGGCTTAATGACAGATGTCTTGAAAAGTTTGGGAACATGTCCTGCTACAAGAGAGTGATTTATAATATTAAGTATCGGCTCAGCTAGGTTATGGAGAGTAGCCTTAAGGAGATCAGTAGGAATTGGATCCAGTAGACAAGTAGAGGCCTTACTTGATGAAATCAACTTGATAATTTCAGATATACTGGCAGGTGTAAACGAGTCCAGGTATGCTATAGGTCGGCTAGGACTTGCTGTTTCCATTATAGGGGAACCAGCTGAATTTGAGGTTTGAATGGTGTTATTTATTTTACCTCTAATAGATTCAATTTTATCATTAAAAAAAATCATGAAATCATTGCTGTCTAATGTTATTGGAATGGAGTGTGTCACTTCATTCCTACTTTTAGTTAAGCGCGATATTGTGTTAAAGAGGAATTTGGGATTGTTTTTATTATCATTTATAAGTGAGGAATAGTATTCTGTTTTTGCATTATTAAGTGCTTTCTTATAGTTTTTTAGGCTGTCTTTCCATGCAAGATGGAAAACTTCAAGTTTGGTGGCATACCATTTTCTCTCAAGTATACGTGCAGCTTGCTTCATTGAGCGTGTCTGTGCTGTATACCATGGGGCAATTTTGTCTTGTTTTCTAATTTTCTTTTTAAGTGGCGCAATGGAATTTAACGTAGTGTAAAGTGCATCTATAACATTATCAGTTAATTGATCAACTTGAGTAGGGCTGGGAGGAGGGCCTTCTAATGTGTATTGTGTCATTAAGGGTTCAAGAAGAGAAGGAATTTTATCTATGAAGTCGCTTGTGGCTTGGGGGGTTATTCGTCTAGTGTGGTAGCAAATAGAGTTAGGGGCTGTAGAATCTATTGTAGTCTTTAGAGTTATTAGGTAATGGTCAGTTAGTGAAGGACATTGAGGTAGGATAGCAAGTTGTTCTATTTGTGCACCATATGTTAGAACAAGGTCAATAGTATGACTACCTTTATGTGTAGGTGCATTAACATGTTGGAAAAAGCCAATGTGTTTTGTCAGGTTGCATAAGATTGAGAACAAGGACCTCAAAAGATTTAAATTTGTATTCAAATTTGGGAGCCATAGTAAGGTTAGAGTTATAAATTGTGGCAACACCACCGCCACGACCATTGTGTCGAGGTATGTGGTAATTAAAGTGACTTGGAGGAGTAGCCTCATTAAGTGGAAGGTATTCGTCCGGTTTTAGCCACGTTTCGGTTAGGCAAAGTATGTCAATTTCATTATCGGTAATAAGCTCATTTGGTCTATGTTTCTTAAAATCATCAAAAATTTCCAGTTAATTACCATAAATTCCCATAAATTCACATAATTTCCACAAATTTCCATTTTTGAATATTTCTAAAATTCCCAAGCTAAAGTTTCCATGGAAAGTTTCCGGAAAGTTTCCAGAAATTTACCGGAAATTTTCCACCCCTTTGCATCCCTAGGGGGGGCACAGTAACTTAACTTGTTTTTACATTTACATGACCAAAGATTGCTGTGTACAAATTTAAATAAAAGTTTTCAGTTTCTCATTTCACTAATGAGAATTTTATTAAAAGTTTTTTATTATGTTTCATTACTTTCTTTTTTTTATTACATTGTAAATTTCATTTCTTTCATTTCGTTATTTATTCAACTGAGCCTTTATTGATTATCTGAATGTTATTGAACCTAAACTATAACTTTAACATTCTTGAAATGCCAAAAACGAGGCAATTCCATAGTAATTGTTAAAAACCAGGGGCCTCATTTATACTTGGTGAATACACTTGTTGGTGCCTTCCTCAGCTACCTTAGCAGGTAGCTATAGCTTTAGGCTGGGGGCAGATGTCTTCAGGTTGTGTCCAACCTTCACTGGGTGTTTTGGCCCTGAACCACAGGGCCCGCAGTGAGTGGCCAGCTCACTGCCCATCTGCCCCTGGCTTCCAGCTTTCCTCCTCCCTTTTGCTCCAGATCCAGCATGAGGCATGTTCTGCCTCCTCCCCCAACCGGCGAGCCGCTAGTTTTTTGCTCTACTCATCCATCCCAATGGCAGACAGGAAGCTCCATGTAGACTTTGCTGGGAAGCCCCTACACCCTACCTCTACAGGGAAAACCCATGCCTGCCAGCCCCTGTCTCAGCATTCTTGGGCCAGAGGTTGGTATTTTGCAGCCTTCCTTTCGTGGGCTTCCTCGCAGCCCTCTTCCCACGGCACCGTCAGCTCGACCAGGATGATCTTCTGATCTCCTGCTGACCACAGCACTATGTCAGAGCAGAGGGATGTTTGCACCACCTCGGGAAACTGCAACCTCTTTCCTAGATCCACCCTCATCTCCCAGGAGCTTGCGGCATGACGTATACTGGGTCTTTTCCCTTTGGTGGTCTGTACAGGCCTGGCTCCTTCCTTAAGGAAGGTGATCGCTCTTCCTGCAGTTGTGTGGGCTGGTCTCTTCTTTACTCTCTCCCGCTCTATGGTGTCAGCCAATGAGAGAAGCACTTTGTCGTGGCACCATCTATACCGCCCCTGGGTTAAAGATGTTTTGCACCCAGAGAGTATGTGGGCCAAGGTCCCCTTCTGGTTGCACAACTTACAAAGTGGATCCTCTCTCAGCCCCCATGTGTGCAGATGTACTGGGGAGGGTAGGGTGTCTTGCGGGGTAGAGTGACCGCAAGAGGAAGGAGATGCGGTAAGGCTCCAGGCGCCACAGCTCCCTCCATGTGACTTTGCACCTAGGCAGATCCCATTTTGTCCAGGCCCCCTGTCCAGGCACTGTTCTCACTACTCGCTTCTCCTCCTCTCTACTCCTCACTTCTGCCTGCACCATGCCTCGCCTGGTTGTCATGTTAGCACCTCCCCAGGTTTGAAACTGTACAGAGCCGAGACCTTGTCAGTGGACGCAATGGTTGCCAACTATGTCCCGCAACTTCAGAGAAGTGACAGCCTGCTCAACAGCTGCGTTGGCCGCCCACTTCCGTCCAGACCTAGTTGTGATGCCAGCTTGATGAGGTTGTCGTTGGAGTTCCTCAGGCTTAGGACGACTCTGCATTTTGCCACCTTGTACTCCTCTACGATTGATGACAGGGGGAGTTGCAGCTGACCAGACCGGATGTAAAGGCCCACTGATGAGAAGCTTGGGGGAATTCCCAGTCACCTCCTCAGGTGCTTATTAGTCTTCCTCTCAATGACCTCAATGGTAGTCATAGGAAACTCATAGACCGTGAATAGCCAAAGTAGCCTAAGCAAGAGGCTGTGTTGATACAGCCAGGTCTTGAATTTGCCAGGGAGCAAAGACTGTCTTTCCCAGCCATTCCTCGGTTTGCTTCACAGCCTCAGCAACATTGGTGCCATCCATCAGAGACGCGTTGAACCATTTTCCCAGGCATTTTATTGGGTTGCCCTCGATAGATGGAATGACCTCACCCTGGACTTTGAGGCTAAATTTGCTGGTGACACTGCCCTTCTTAATCACCATGCTCCTGGACTTCCTGGCTTTAAACAGCATGCCTGCCCAGGTGGCGACAATGCCCAAGGTTTCCAGCACCCATCTTGCTTGGATGTGCGTCACAGTTGTAACTGTGATGTCATCCATGAATGCTCGTAGCACTGGCTGTACAGCACCGGATTCCAATTTGGGCCCCCGGGTTATGCCCTCTGCTGCCGATAGCAGCAGGTTCATTCCCATAATGAACAAGATCAGGGAGATCATGCACCCTGTTGGAATCCCTTTTTGGAGGTCCAGCCAGCTGGTGGTAAAGAGCGCTGATGTAAACCTGAGTTGAAATCCCGCAAGGTAGTTGGTAATCAAGCCTCGTATTGCCGTTGGAATGTGATAATGGTAAAGCCCTTTTTGGATGAGATCATGTGGAATTGACCCATAACCATTGGGAAGGTCTAGCCAGACGACTGTCAGGTCGCTCTTTTTCTGCCTTGCTTCCTGAATCAATTGGCTGATCATCGATGTATGTTCCAGGCAGCCCGAAAAGCCTGGGATACCACCTTTCTGGATGGAAGTGTTGATATATTGGTTCTGCGTCATGTAGGTGGTAATTCTTCGTGCCAAAACAGAGAAGAAGATCTTGCACTCTATGCTAAGAAGATAGATTGTCCTAAACTGAGAGATTGTGGAGGAACCCTCCTCCACAAACAAAAACATCCCCCTGCCAGTTTCCAGCTAGGTGAAATTGTGCCCTTGGCCCAGATCTTCCTTATGGTTTTCCACAGCCTCATGAGGAGTTTGGGGCATTTCTTGTATACCTTGTATGGTATGCCACTTGGGCCAGGGGCCGCTGAAGACTTGGCTTTACGGACAATGTCCTGAACCTCCTGTCATGTGGGTTCCTTCACATTCAACTCAACCGATGGCTTTCCAGGCCTTGGGATGTTATGATTAGCTCCTAGACCCTGACTCCTATTGGAGTCGCTGTGGGCTTCCGCAAGAAACTCTTCCACCTCCAACTTTTAGCTGGAGAGTGAGCCTGATCTTTGTTGCCCAAGAAGTGTCTTGGTGAAGCTGTATGGGTTTTTAACAAACTGGGCTCTCCTCTTCTCTTTTTTCCGACGCTGCTTCCGAAGGTGTTCGGCTCTTCTGAGCCTATGCAGCTGTCCTCGCAGCTCACTTGTTAGGTCTTTGATACCTTCTCTCTCAGTCGGTGGGCTGGTCTTGAACAGTTTGCTCAGAGCCTTTATCTCTCTCCTCAGGCGACGAATCTCCCTCTCCCTCCTGTTTGGCTGCTGCTGCTGCGGTTGGCACGGGTCTTTCTTCTCTGTTGTGCCAAACAGTTCCTTGGCGAGGTTGTACGTTATGGTGGTAATTGTGTCAATCTTCCTATGCACTGGTCCTGCTGTGGTCGCTTCCAAGATGCCATCAATGTCATCATCCAGTTGTCTCCACGTGTTGTCGTCTGCCATCTTTGGCCATCTAATCCTCACTCGCCTTGCCAGTTGGGTTGGGGTTACTGGAGGGGGGTTCACATGAGCCGGTTCCTGGTGCTGAGGCAGCTCAGGTACGGAGAGATCTTCAGCGCTGTGGGGTGCTTCCTGGCTGTGGTACTCCGTCGTCTGACCAGACTCTGGGTCTGTGCGCTGCGCCTGAGTTGCAGATGTTCCGCACTTGGACCTACTCTGGTGTTGCTTAAGACCTCTGGTGCTTTTGCAGATCTTCCCGCAGTGGCACCTTACAGTGTACTCCACTCCAGTCAACGTAGATTAAAGCCCTTTACGCTTGTGTTGTGTGAAGCAGGGTAAAATTTGCAGTCGCAACATTTCTCGCAAAAGTCGGGATTTACAAACATTTTCCATGCGCAAAAAAGTTCCAAGGTTTCCGCAATCTTTTGGCCACACGTGTAATCTTGCATAACGCTCCCACAAAGTTTTCTTGACTAGCACCCTATAGGACTCTGTTCTAGACTGTGTTTTAGTGACCTCCAATGGTAAAATAAAATATCACATTGATAAAGTAGCCGGATGCAAAGCGCAATGGCTGCATGTGAGCACTTTAAAATGTAATGTAGTATTCGTAACATGCCAATACATTAATAAGAGAAATATATGCAACAAATTCTATATAGTCAGTGTACTTGGCGCTGACCTTGGTTCTTGGCGTTGCCACTCACTTTTGTTATTTCGATTTTATATTCTTATTCTAATAACATTTAGTGAAGGTAGTCTGTTAGGACGTTGGTCTCGCATTTCCTGAATCGTGTTTTGTTTGCACATTTACCGTGTCATGATTGGCTATCGAAGGCACCTTTAGAAGTTAGCATATTCATTGGGTGATTAACATGGACCTTATTTGGTAAAATATGGGACGACCTTGGGAAGCGAATGAGGCTCGTGCACAACGTATAAGGTAACGCAAGTCCGTATTTATAATGAGAAAAGTGCGTACATGTTTGCGCCGCATGGTTTTTAAAATCAGTTTTGTTTTTTGCGTACGAAAATTCGGACCTTTTTGTGCACAAAATCTTTCAGAGTGAAATCTCCACAAAGTTTTATAAATGAGGCCCCTGGTCAAACTGAAACATTTGGTCACCCTACATTACACACATAAGCTAAGACTTGGCGCATGTTTTGTGTAGATAGCCTTTAGCTGAAACACCATAGGCTGTTTATTATATTATTAGTAATATGTTCTGTCTTTAAATTACTATTTTTCTACAATCGATGAAGAGTGAAGACTGAGCATGAAAAAGGCAGTGAGATCTGATACATTCTATCTTACAGGCTTATTTCAGTAAAAGCTCAGCTTATTTACATAAAACTCCATGTCTCATGTCTCCTCCTCTATTATTTACGACACAAGTGCTAAAAGTGCATTCTGACTCATTCTTACCCAAGTTCAGACACTAATACAAGTTTGGGGAAAGGTTGAGGCTTTAATAAGGGTTTAACAAATCTGTACAAGGGCATCAACCATCTCCAGAGAGTATGCTTAGAACTGATGGCCTGGCTGATCCTTGTTGCTAATGCTGGGTTGGTGGTGAGGATGGGACGAAGACAAATTTACAAAAGCTGTGATTGTACCATAATAGAAGATGTGTAGGTTTGTATGGAATTCATTTTTGGCAGAATAATTCTTCTGGCTTTATGGTTCACTTCACACATTTCTGCTGGAAAATAAAAGGCATTTCTTAAAACAAAGTTAACCTAAATTGTTTTCCTCTACATTCTGTCATGTTCGCTAATGATACAAACATCTTATTTGTCAATGTGGTAATAAATGGTTAAATAAAGACGGTTTTGTGTTTGTGGTATTTTTACTGATGCTTTGCCGTCACCTTTTCTGGCATTTGTTGATGATGTCCTTCACAGCAACCTGATCTCCCTGAGGAGCAAACTTGTCCACCATCTTGACTAAGTTTGGATGAGAAGCCAGGAAGCCCAAGGTGTTACGGGCATGAGTCCTGTTTGAAACACAAAATACACTGGATAATTTGCAATAAGGACATCTTTTCCAAACTTTTTAAGATAACAAACAGTAGTCAAGGCAACAATGCGCAGTTAAAATTACTTACAAATTACATTTTATTACAGCAACTAAATCCTCAATCTAATGGTGATTTAACTCCTGTTGACACAGTCAGTACATTCACCAAAATAACAATTTGTTTTCTCACCTGACTTCCTGAGCAGAGTCTAGGGCCAGGCAGCTGATTGAGTGGATGAATCTGTCAGTCAGGTCCTTTTTGCCTGACAGAATGCTGGCTGCTCCCATGACCTTTGCAAGTTCCTCCAGTTGTTGTGCGGCCATCTTTCTTACAGCTGCATTACGGTGCCTGATAAACAAGAGAAACACTTGAGCTAATTAACAGAAACACAAAGAGATTTAAATGGATGAATAGATGAGTCAACCAGAGGTGACAAATATTGAGAGGAAAGATTTGAAACCAGATGTTATTAAGAGATACAGGTACTATAACACAGAGAAACTGCTGAAGACCAATAGAACCAGTAAAAGGGCAGAGTCTAAAATGAAGGGTGACAGGTCTTCTCTCAGGGGGTGACACTAAGGACCATGTAGCCCAGTGCCAGCTGCACGTCCTCCCTGATGAAGCCACTGGCCTCTCCAGCCTTTGGCAGTAATGTCTTGGCTGTGTCCTCGGCCTCTGCATCCATGGCACGTCCCAGGTGCGCAAAGAGATGCGCCAGTGTCTCCATAGCAGCACGCGACACTAGTGAACGCAGGTTCTTCACCTGGATTTGTAGAGATAGGTAGAATGACCATTGTAACTGTAAAATAAAAAGCTGGTAATATTTTGTTATCAGAACAAATTTAGAGTTTCCGACCTCATGGTTCACAGCCAGACAAACATCGTGCAGCCTGGGCAGCAGCACCTCGGCGTGGTGCTGGGAGAGACATCTGATGGATGTCAGACCCCTCAACCTTCTGCTCCCTGCAGAGACATCAACAAAATACTCAACTCAGAGGAACATGGGATACATTTCAAAAGCACAAAATGGTAAAACCCACAAATACTGATCAAGAATTTTTAAGACTAGGCTACACTTTTCTTCTCATGTGTGCCTGTCTAGTCTAGACTCAAGGCAAACTTAAGTTTGAGAGAAGTTTATTGAGTCAATTAGCCTAGCCTATCTTAACTATACTCCCACCAGTCATCATTGCTGAGAAGCCTAAAGGCCTGCAGGATAGCTTGCTCGGGGCAGGCCACTGGAGGCAATGTGGCCAGCTCTGGAAGCTCCTTGGAGTGCTGATGCTTGCTGGTCTGCTTCACAACTCTTTGTGGCTTCTCCTCCTCCTTACACTCTCTCACATCCTCCTTCCCTGTCTCCACAGACTTCTCACACTTGTGCACTGAGATGTCAAAGATCAAACATGTGACGTGTGAAATCTAGTCGAATAACTGTACTGCACTGTTTGTTTAAGAAGACTTAATTAAGATTAGTTTGTCACCTATGCACAAGCCAGCCTGAGTTCTGTTCTTGTAACCAAGAGACAATACTGAGCATGTCTGTGTGAATGAGTGAGCATATAAAGGAGATATGAGTGTGTATACAAACTGATGGTTTTATATTACTCACCAGTCACATCTGTATCCCCTTTATTGACAACCACAGTTGACACACTCAGTGATGCTGCCTTCACTGTTTCCTCTTCAAGGACAACCCCCGTGGCCACATTCAGTGATGCTGCCTTCCTGATGCGTGGCAGTCTGCTCAAGAACTTTCTGAATACTTGGGGTTTGGCTTTGTGCTGAGTGGCAGGTGTATCGACACTGGGAACGGTGGGTGGAGTAGGGGTCTTTAGGAAAGGAACGTTCATGGTTTTTTGAGCACACCCAATATCCTGCTTGACCCAGGCTTGGCAACAATGGTCTCCATAATTGTCATTTATGTTGCCCTGGCTACTGTTGCTTTTCAGGCAAACATCTTGGACATTTTTAACAGATCGCTTGGCCTTGATATTCATTGGCTTAATCTGGCTTTCACCCTTGGTGGTAACAGGTGGAGCAAGTGTCTTGGGAGTTCTTCTGTAAATCAGCGGCTTCAGTGGGTGGGCAAAGTCAAGGCCAGTGAGATTCTTCCTGCCAAATTGACGCAGGTCACTTTGTTTAAGCAATCTGTCACCCAGCAACAGGTTCATAAGTACCGGGTCCTGACCCTGGACACATGCTGGCAAGGAGGATGAGGAGCAGGACTGCTGCTGCTGTTTCTTTGGGGATGCAGGGGTGATGGAGGGCAACAGATCATGTTGGCCAGGTGCCAAACCAGCTCTGAGGGGCTGAAGAGAGCCACCGAGCACACTGAGATTGTGGTCCTGTAGAGACACAAAACAAGGATTAGGGTGGAGCTATGCAGAGACTGCAGAGAGGGAGCAGGCAATATGGCAGCAAATATGGCCGCCACTAGCAGCCCTATGGTTGTGATTAAAAGGGACACACATGAGCTGTTATGCGTTCCGATATATTTTTTCATTTAGTTCTATAACTATAACTATACAAGCAAGCATGACTATGTATGAGACATACCCCAAACCACAAGATATCCCATCTAGTCACCCTACCCTCCTGTCCCACAATTTCCCACCCCACTCACACTCAGCACACACAAACACATCTTAGTATGATTTTGGATCACTTCTGGCTGTGGATGAAGCCCCCCTACAGCCAAAGTGTCTGTAGTATGTGGTAATTATAATTTTATCAACCTAACTGAAATGTTTACATAGTCTAGGCTAATGTTTCAATGGTAATGGTCTACGAATCTTGCCTTAGAAGAACTCTGAATTGGGACACTGCCACCAACTCTTAATTTGATTGGTAATAGGGCGGTGGTGGCGCAGGTGGTAGAGGAGCCGTCCGGTGACTGCAAGGTTGCAGGTCCGAGCCCCACTCTACCTGACCCCATCGAAGTGTCCTTGAGCAACACACTGAACCCCAAAATTGCTCCTGGTGGCAGGCTGGAGCCTTGCATGGTAATCCCCTCCACTGGTGTGTGAATGGGTGTGTGATTGGGTGAATGCCATAGCAGGCGACGCATGTAGACGCAGCGGCCTCTGGCTCTACTGACCGTGCGCTTCACTGTGGGATAGCTAGAAACGTAATTTCGATTCCTCTGTATGTCCAGTATATGTAGAGAATTGACAATAAAAGAGACTTAACTTAAAGGCCCACTCTGCAACATTTTTCATTCAATTAATCCGTTTCATACTATTTAGGATGCTAAAATGAGTCATTACACGGCGAACGAACGGTGTAGAATGCGCCACTGTGGCCTGTAGCGTAGATACAGCACTTGCAATGTTCAGCAGCGCAGACCGCCTCCAATAGAATGCAGTGCAATAAAATGCAATACAGCGGTCTTTAGAGGGAGCTCGTGAGAGAGAAAAACAGAACGTTGCTTAGCCCCTCTTTAATCCGTTTGAAACCATCACCCCTCTACAGTTCAATGGTTGACCTTTAACTTTTTAATTTGAGCAGGAAAGGGTTATTTCAGTTCAAACACAAATGTAGACATTTAGTCAATACAATACATATATTTTACTATAGAATTACATTATTTCGATTATTCTATAGGCCTATTTATTTTGAGAGAACTTACACTTGCCAGGGTGATTGTGTTCCTCTTTATCCGCTCCTGGTTAATCCGTTTCTCCATTTTTGGAACTTGGAGCTGGAGTAACTCCTCCTAACAGATACACAGATGCTGTCATTAAACACACATATAACAGATACACAGATGCTGTCATTAAACACACATATAACAGCAATGCCAGATAAGAGCGTAGCCTAAGGTAAGCATATATAAACAGTTATAACGAAAAAAAATATTGGATTTAGGCTAAAACGGTAAATATAGATGTCTATAAAATATATTGTAAAAGATAACAGCGCATGTTGTACATGTTACCTTTCGGAAAATCTTCAACTAATGAAATGAAACCAATTTTTAGTTTTCGCCAGAGGTAACGTTTACGCTATTGTGACCTCATAGTTATGACGTAAGAGTGTGCGCTCCGTTCCAGAATGTGGATGAAGGTAGTCTATGGGTAGTCTATATCAGGGGGATTTTTTATTTTTTATAGGCTAAGGCTAAATGGTTACTGGGTGACTTAGGCTAACGGACTGTTTCTACAGTCTATTGTCATTCTTAGTTC
The DNA here is from genome assembly GCA_017657215.1 of Limnothrissa miodon. NCBI lineage: Eukaryota > Metazoa > Chordata > Actinopteri > Clupeiformes > Clupeidae > Limnothrissa > Limnothrissa miodon. Next base: position 36,968 of record JAGFZM010002205.1, read on the forward strand.
TCTTCTGTCATCTTGTGGTGAATGTTGTAATGTTTCGTGTTCATAAGCATTGGACGTTATTACAAGGGAGAAAATAGAGCAGTGCTTTCGCCAAGTCCCTGCTATAACTCAGGTCATTGAAGCCTCCATCAGGGAGGCAGACAGTTCTCACCGGGAAAGAAAGGCTCTTAATAGGCCAACAAATCAAAAACAAATAAATAAAAAAACTGATGCTTTGAGGATGCAGAAAAAAAGAATGCATGCATTTGTTAACTCTAGGCTTGATTATTGTAATGCTCTGTTCTCTGGGTGATTCCTACATGAAAAAACCCTCCAAGACATACAAAATGCTGCGGCTCGAAGATTAACATATCTTGCCTATTCTAGCTTCACTACATTGACTGCCTTTTAAAAGTCAAATATATTTAAAAATATTCCTTCTAACACACAAAGCTATTAATGACCGTGTTCCAATATATAAATGACCCTTAACATCTACAATAGGTGAAAGGGGTTTTTGCTACCGCGTGCCTGTCCTGGCTGCCTTGCCTGCAGTGCAGGCATGTTTTTCATTGCCCCTGTTACTCATAAGTGTTCTCAATAAGTTATGACTATAAGGTGCTGTATTGAATTGAAACTGAATTGAAAAAAATGTAGCTGATCCTTGCAGATGTGCTGGTCACGGGACAATTGTCATTATATACACGTCATCCAGCACAGGTCATCCTTATGTTACATTGAAAAATATTATAGTCATTACAATCAAGTTAATAAGGAAAACAAAACAAAACAAAACAAACAAACAATCGAATAAAGACAAAGTTTTGGTCCGCATCTAAGCCTGTACATTTAGTGGTCTATAATTCCATTCAGTGGCCCATAATGCAGAAGGTTTACCTTTGAATGTGATCAACCCAAAGGGTGGACGGGTCACTGAGATAGTTTATGTGCATATATATGTTTAGCCTCTGTCTTGTAAACATTGTTTTGTTATTCCTAGAGCATACCAGTCTATAAATCAAAGTTTGTTGGCAGTCTTTTCGAGGTAGCTGTGGTCCAGTTTGGCTTGCAGTTTGGCTATCTTCTAAGTTTTTAAACTGTCTGATTTAAGATGGCTTTTGAAAATTGATTGAAGGGACTTGTAGGGTATACTGGCAGAACAACAAAAATGTGTTCTGCAGCAAAAATGTGTTGATTGTCATATTTAATGAAAATAGTATGTGTATGAAGGCAAGTGGCAAAATGGAAGCATCTAAAGAAATGCAGAAGTAAAAAAATACTAAAAAGGGTGGGGCACATGCTGTTTTAAATGTTCTTCCCATTTACCCAAGGATAAACCTGAAAGATTCACTAGAACATGCCTGCATGGCACACCCTTTTGTCTGTTACAAATAAGTTGTTAGTTCGTCCATTCTGTCAACAAAATGTTAAAAGGTAGTGGGTGGAATTTCATATAGGATAGAATCCAGAATCCTTGGCCAAGTGTGGTTGCACACACAAGGAGTTTATCTAAGTCTCTGCCTTTTTACCCAGCTGTGAACTAGTGAAACACAAACTTACCCAGAGCAGTCAGTGAGCTGCCTGCTACAGCAGCGCCCGCGGAGCAGTGAGGGGTTAGCTATGCTCAGCGGCACTTCAACTGTGGACCACTGGTGGGGGATTGAATCGGCAACCCGACCAAGCTTGTCTGTACATTCCCTGCATGACCCTAGCAGTTTCCTTTTGTTTTTGAACACAAAAAGTTGACATCTAAATTGCCATTTCCCTTGCTGGATTTTGGATTTTTACATCATTTTGAAACATGCGTGCATATAGTATAAAGAAAAACACATTAATTTATGTTTGACCTGTATAGGTGCTAAAATCTGCAAGTATGTGCACCGAGTCCCCTTAATGCAGCTGTTTGGTTCCATCTTGTTGTAATTGATGCATATGACAATAGACTTAAATCCTTGAATCATAATTATATAATTATAGGAAATGTTTTTGAAAATACATGTACCTCTAAGTCAAGATTAGAGGATCACAAATAAGTAAACATTACAAATGTATAGGTATTTTTGAGAACAAATCTGATAGATCTAGAACATTTGCTTGTAAAACCTATGGTCAAAACAAAGTTTGGTGAAGCAGCTTTCAGCTACAATGCAGCTCAGATTTGGAACCAACTTCCTGAAGACATAAAAATTGCCCCTACTCTTACCAGTTTCAAAACCAAACTTAAGACCAAACTTTTCTCCTATGCTTTCTCTTAATGATTAATTTATCATTATGTTTATTTTCTGTCCTTTATTAACTTTTTACTTTTTACTCTTTGTATATTCTGTCCTAATTATACCCTTTTTTATACCCCAATTTAATTTGTTTCTTTTCTTACTTTTTTTTAGGAAGTGGACAAAGATTGACTGTAATTATCAGATAACGATACTTCAAACGAGAATACCTTGAGAATGACCAGAGCAAATATACATACTTTGTTTGATTTATTTAATTCAGGAGTCTTTTTTGTGGCAGTACAATCATATAAAACAATCCATAATTTATTATGACATATAAACATTCAAAGTTCACTTTACAAATTTCATAAGGCTTTGTGTTCTAGTGGTCACTGAACCACCATTATTTTTTTTCCTTGTTTCTCCCAGAGTTCAAATTACTGTTCTGAAAGATTAAAAACAATGCAAAGTCAAATCAGCTGATATACAGAACATGCTAACTGAAACCAGAGCACATGTGACTAGGACACTGCATGGCTACAAAATAACCTTCCAATGACCACTTTCTCTTAGAAATGACATCTCCTTAGAAATGCAGTTGACTAAGAGTATGCTACTCTTATCTGAACACACAGAAATAGCAAAAGGCTCCTCACCATCATGTAGATTTTTTTTTCTGTGTCGGCTAATGTACAAAGCTGGTTTGAGCACTTTCCTTGCATGAAAATCATAGTAGCTTGGAGTTGACAAGCTACTACTGTATGTCATAGCCAATGTTATTTCAGGAGAAGGGAAAAGACAGTCATTTGATGAACTGCTTAGCTCAAATGACAACATCCCTTAACCTGAAGCTTGGATTTTACTTGTGCTGGAGAGTAGGCTATATAATACTGCCTGGTTGCCTCTAGTTGATGTGTCTAATCCAGACAAGTTTTATGCCTTCTTTCAGGTTCAGGTGTATCTAAGCCCACCCCACTTTCTTCTGTTGTCTTTCTCCTCTACTTCTCTGCTCCCTCACTCTCTTCATCCCTTAGTCGTCCCTCATCAGTTCATCTTTCTCAAGCAGGGCTCCATGACTGGGCCCCTTTCCAACTGGACTCAAGTTTTCCTCCCAATAAAAAAGTGCCTGTGTGTCATTTAAACAAATAAATAAAAACTTGGAGGTAAATAAAAAGTGGAGGTAAATAACAACACCAGGCATTAACAACAACACAAATGCTTCTGATGTGAAGTACAACCTCTTATTATGAGTGTACTTTGCCAATGATTGACTGTCAGCCACCTCAACATTCGGGTGACGACTACCCACTGACTGAGCTGTAATGGTTCAGTTGCTTTATGGGGGATCACATAAAAAAGGGGCACTAACCAATGCTCACATATTCCTTAAATAGCAATAAATAGTTAAATAAATACAAAACAAACATTGTAATTAAAACAATGACAATCACTGTCACCCAAATCATATAGTATCACTGCAGTGTGGCTGTTCTTTGTCATGCAACAGGAAAATAAGGCTACAAATATAATCATAATAAATGCTACAATTCTATTGGGTGAAACATTTCACTCTGCCTTACACTACGCTATCTAGAGTTGGTCATATGAATGTAGCTATGACTGTTAACATGTACATGTGCAGACAATAGTTTGCATGGGGAGTATGAATATCTTGTTTTTGTACATGAATATACACACACATAAGAACAATATGTCCTACAGCATAACTCTAAAGATGTCTTTTACCCCGAAAATGAAGACAGACAAGGTCACATTAAAAAAAAAACAGACAATGCTTCATTCAGTGAAAAAAAAACTGACACAGCTTAGTTTTGCATCACTTATTGGCAGAGAGGAAAACTTCTGAACCCCCCCTCTCTTGCACACATTAGGAATTTAAATGGTTGAGAGCAATGCTACTAGAATCAGGGCTATTCTACTTTGCTCTGCACATATCAAACAGCAGAACACTGATACACATGATGACGGGTCATGCAGTGTATGATACGATGGCCTAACATCACTGCTGTTCTTACACAGGAGCTCATGCGGGTGTTTAACTCGTGTGTCTGTTGGGAACATGGCGGCCAGCCCCGTGAAAGAGATAGAGAGTGGATACAGTAGGCTTTATGTGGACATGCTCTCACCAAAGACCCTGCTTTCGTCACCTACAGTAAATATGTGTGGCCGCCGGCCGGCCGATGCTCAACACGAATTGCATCAGAGAACCAAGGCCGGCAGTTGACCGATTACACTGCAAATGAGATTAGCATGGAAAGTCAAGGCATCATCATGACAATTTATGTATGTGATGACTGCTGAGTGCTGCGTGCACTCCCTTATATGTTCATGTAATTATGCCTTCAGCAAGACTAGGATAGTTACAATTACAATATGGCTATATGTTCTGTTTTTTTTTTTTTTTTAATTACATGTCATGACCCCATTAGCTTTAGGTCACAAGAAAGAAGACGAAACTACGTCTGACCTATAAAAGCACTTGAATTAGTTAATGCGTAGATTGTTTGATTAATGGGTGGATGCACACACCAGTCTGAAGACATATAACGACTCACAAAAACACTATGATTACAATCATATGTATGGGTAGTACTAATATTAGCAGAAATGGTTTTTTTTTTTTTCATTTTGCACAGAGATGCATCACGTCAGTTCTCCAAAGTCTTTCCTGAGAATGCAGTCTGACCTGACTTATACCCGACCACCCAGCAGATCTAACAAGATACGATGCTGATCAAAAGTATCATTTTTTTTATTTTGACAAACTGACATCTTTATTCCTTAACGTTGCCTGCATTTATCCTGAACCAGTTTTAGTACATCCCACCGATGAATGAAACACCCTTTCTCTCTAAAAAGCTACCATGTTGTCACATGACGGAGAACACTAAGCTGCATAATTGGTCATTAGCGAGTGGACCAGCAAACATGCTGGTCTGACCTGATATTTCATCTGGAGCTGAAGAAACACCTTAAAAGTTGGACCACCTGTTGTGTCCGCTCAGAATGACATCAGGTAATCTGCAAAAAAGTCTGCATTTCAAAATATTGTGCTATTGTATTTTTCATAAGAAATCTCAGAGAACTGCTGGTCAAGTTAACGTGACGGCAGGCAGTAAAAATAGCTCACTTTCCTCGCCCTGTGTCAATAAATAAATTTGTAGATGCTTGCTGAAAAAAATCCTCTCAACAGTAGCTCTTCACATAAAAATGTACAAAACATTTAAGAAAAGATTTGAGTATCTTTTGTGATATTAATATTATTTTTGTCTTTTCCTCTTTTTTAAGTATACATATCTAAAAGCCTGAAACAGTCAGGGAGAAAGGATTGATGTCAACTCACTGTCTTGAACAGCTGTAACTGATTGACCATTTTAACCCGTAACTGAGTGACCATCAGTAATCGAGAGCATGAAAACAATCCTCCCTCCCTGCTTCTGTCCTTATCTAGTGTTCTTCTCCATCACTCACCCCCCCGCCCCACCCCCAGTGCTTCCCCAGTAGTCCAGTGATGATGACGAGAGTGTCTCTGTGGCGCCCCCTGGTGCTCAGTCTCCCACTATTGCCTCCAGCAGCATGTCCAGCTCACAGAGAAGCCAGCGGCGCATGGGGCAGTAGTAGTCATAGTGAAACTGCTGGAACTCTGGTGTCTGCCGGATGTCATGCAGGAAGGCCACGTCCAGGTCCGACTCCAGCAGCAGCAGCATGGTGGGAAGCAGCAGCAGCAGCAATCCGCCAGTGGCCAACGCCAGCCGGACGGCCACGCGGGCACACGACCGAAGCTGTTGGAGCCAGCGGGAGAAGCGTTGGGGCCGGCACAGGGCCAGCCGCGTGGCCTCCATGGCCGCCTCGCGCTCTCGCTCGGCCTGCAGCTCGCGCTGCATCTCGGGGTCGGCGTGGATCTCGCGCAGCATGCGCGCAGGGCTCTGGAAGAGAGCTGCTACCCCGCCCTCGCCGCCGGTGGCGGTACCGTTGTCGTCCACTGGCGTGGGCAGCATACTGGCACACGGGTTGTACACCATGTCAGAGATGGTCAGGGGCTCCGAGTCGGGGTAGTCTTCTCTCTCTTCTTTCTCCTCCTGCTCCTCCGCCTCACGCCTCACTCCTCCCTCCTCCTTGGGCAGGTCCCTGGAGCCTGAGCCCTCGGCCGGGACACCTGGCTCTCCAGACCCTGCCTCTGCGTGGGTGGAGCCAGTTCGGTCCTCCGCCACTGCCTCTGCTGCATTGATGGATGGCTTGAGGGGAGAGAGATGAACAGAATCCTTCAGGGCCAGAAGACCTGCAGTGGCAGAAAACACACACACACACACACACACACACACACACACAAATGTGAGAGGGAGGACAGAATACAAGTTCTTACAAAGCCTTGATTCACAAGGTTTGCTCTTTCTAAAAATTACTACCTGCCCCCCATCCACTGATCTTGACTGTAAAGTAGATCTTAGTGAAGATGAGCAGAAAAGCAGGGTATGGCATATGGGAGAGAGTCTGCTTGCATATTATTACCCTTTGTATTTCTTGCACATGTCTTGCAATATAAAATAATTTGTGTGAGAAAACTAAGAGGAAGAGCCCTGTGCAAGAGAGAGAGAGAGAGAAAAAAAGAGAAAGAGAGAGTGTCTGAGTATCTGTGTGAATATGCGTGTGTGCACATGAACATTTGTCTGAATATGGGCGCTGGGTTAAAAGCAAGCTAAATATAGCCCCAGCTGCCAGGCTGGTGTGGATTAAGACATGTCTCGTGGCTAAGTTGTCAGTGACGTCTAAACAAGACTACACTTCTATTCTCATACCCATATAAGCCTTGCACACAGACACACACACACACACACACACACAAACACAGACATGTGCTATCTCTCTGGTGCTTTCCTCTGATAATTTTAGATATGAGACATCCATTTAGTGTCTCCAGCAGTGTTCAGTAGGCCATACAACCAAATTAATAGCATTAACTGTCAATGAAATCCAAAGCTGTTTAGATCACTTTGATTCCGTCTTTCAAATTTCATTTTCACTGTCATAAAATTCCTGTTAGATACAACCACACCTGTAAAATGTGTTCTCGAAGTACAGCACAGTAGCTTCAAATATTGGACAAATCAAACTGACCACAGGGATTTACAGCCAAGCATGCAAACAATCATTCACACTGACAGACAAACCTAGTATAGACGATTAAAACAAATACATGACTTCCTGCCATTGAAATTTATTTAATCTGTGTTGAACTTCAACCTGTACTGGCACAGTACTCCATCACTGGACAGGGAACCCATTTGTGTTTAATTCATTTCCTTTCCTATCACTTGGTTTTGGGTGAAACTGTTTGCATGTTAAGCTCTCTGATAAGACTGGATGTGTTTTTTTCTGAATAAGGTTGGGTTTCCTGTCAGGGTGATGTTGCTGAGGGTAGAGTTTCCCTCTTTAGCAGGTCACATATATATTTCAGGAGCACATAATCACAAGTCTAATTCAATTAAGCCATTACAGAGTAGCACACTGTGCTCTTTTAAAAGGGGAAACCTCATGCAACCGTCCCGCTCATCCATCCATCTATTTCCTTGCTCATTTCATGTTAATGTCATACTGTAATGGTATATATAAAGGTTATTTCATATTTTCTCTTTTGCCATTACTCTATATCGATCCATCCTGCTCCATCCATCCATCCATTTCATTGCTCATTTAATGTTTTTGGTTAATGTTATAATGTAATATATAATGTTATAATGTTAAGTATAATGTTATTTCATTTTTTCTCTTTTGCCATTACTCTATGTCCATTACTCTCACACTCTATTCTTTTTCTTAACCCCCTCCCCCCCTCCTCTGTATCCATCCTGTCCTCTCCCTGATGATAAGTTTCTGTCCAAACAGTTCAGGATTATAACTGATCCCAGATCAGATGTCAGCCATGTGAGTTGACAGCTCCCTTCATTCCTGAGCATTACCCTGCAGTGTCAATATCCTAGAACATCCAACCCAATACTCAGCCCATTCAAAGTTCTTTTTTTCCAACCCTCAGTAACACACACCATGCACTATAGTCCTACCACGCCTGAGCATTATAGGGAACAGTTGGTCCCTGGTGCTGTCTTTCACTGGGACTAAACTACAGGTCTTCTCACCATGCAACTGAACCATGGTGCTGTCCACATACTGGTCTGTGTACACTGTCTCTAATCCCTCCTTGGTCTTTTTTGCAGTCTCCTGAGTATCCTGATTAGCAAGGTCCCATGGCTCCACCCAAACTCCATCTACCCAAGGTCTCCTTCCTCCACCCAACCAAGTTCTTACCTCCAGTACACCTTCTATACATTCAACTACAGCTAAGACCGTTTCAATTGTAAAAAAAAAAACAAAAAAACAAAAAACAAAAAAACAGAAACAATGCTAGAGTATTTGTTTTCATTGCCTAGAACATACAGATAACATACAGAATGTTCAAATGGAAGCCCTGTGAGAAAAGCCTATGAGATTTTTTTTAGGCAGTCAACACAGGATGTACACCTTACTGTCCATTGCCTATGCAAACAAGCATTCTCTCCTGCTGTCAGAAGCAGAGAACCGTTGGTGTTAGTCAACCTATCCACACAGGTAACAAGACTGGAAAACAAGCATCAACTATCCAACTTTTTTTTTTTAAAGAAAAACCAGACACATCTGACAATTGCACTTTAACAATCACAATAATCCTTGTATGGCTTAGGATGCACAGATAAGTGTAGGTAAGGTCAGATTTGCTATGGTCTTTGCTTTGAATGTTATCTTGGCCCTATCAAGGTATTGCAGCCCACAGGCCAAAGCCAATAGTATTTCTGCAACCAATATTCATCCTTCACAAATTCTGCAGCCCTGTTTGTTCTCATACCCAATTTAATTTCACTACACATCTCACCAGTTTGCCATATTCCCCCTCCATCAGGCATTTTAAGTATGTAACACACACACACACACACACAGGTACCGGCTCCAGAAATGCGTCCTCCATGCCCAAGCAGCCTAACGTAGACGTCTCGGGCAGTGTGGTTGGCCATGCGCAACTGCAGGTTGTGGCGTATGGTGATCTTCACCTGGCAGCGCATTCCATCTGAGTGCTCATCCAAACCCTCACCCAAGACCTCAGCCAGCACCTGGTCCACCCTCCTCTGCTCCTCCATTGGATCCATGCAGGCCACCGCTGCCTCCCCGCCCTCACGACTAGTACTCTCCTCCAACACCTCCATCCAGCCCTCCCCTTCCCTCGACTTCACTCGGACCTGCGGCTCACTCTGACCTTCCGAGCGGGATGAGTGCTGGGTTTAACACTGCCCCCTCGCAATTGTGGGAGGGTCTTTTTACTTGCCCCTCTCTTTCATTTTGTCTCTCTTGCTCACACACACACACACATACCCGGAGACAAACACACACACACACACACACACACACACACACACACACACACACCAGACTCAAATGTCAGCAGTGTTCCTAAAGACAGGGGGTTTAGGGGCTGGATCAGGCCAAAGGGAGAGCACAGCTATTTATACCAGAGGCACTCGGAACACAAGACTGGGCTAATCTCTGTGCTGATTACACAGGAACACCAGGGAGAGCATCTCTCTCGCACTAAACACACACACACACACACAATGCATCTGTCTATTTCACTCCATGGCTCTCCTCTCACTCTGTTTTCTGTGCCTCTGGTGCCTCTCCCTTACTTACAGACAGGCACACACAAATACACACACACAACTCACACTAACATTTACATTCTATATACGTATTGCAAAGTTTGAATAAGAGAAGTGTATTTTAGGTTGTTGTGCTGAGTTCCTCATGAAGGGGGGGGGGGGGGAGTATTCTCATGCAGGTCTTACTACGGCCACGGCCCTGAGCCAGCTTCATGGGCTTTGGACTGGGTGGGAAAGGAGAATTCAGTGGTAAATAAATGAGACCCACAGTAC
>JAGFZM010002205.1:47148-94574 GCA_017657215.1 Limnothrissa miodon
GGGTGGGAAAGGAGAATTCAGTGGTAAATAAATGAGACCCACAGTACATGAGTATGTGGAGCAAGGCCGTGATTATTCTGTGTTGAATTATTCAGCGTCATTAAAAGTTTCACAATCCATCTGACTTCATAGTGTGACGCACCAGCATGAAAGCGTAGCCCTTTTTCCTTCTCCAGAGCATGTACAGTACTTTGTCTTTCAGCACAGGGCTTCCAGGCTTTTTTTCTTGGCTCAGACTAAATATAGCAAACTGCCCATAAGTGATCATAACAATTGGTGAGGCAAGCTGAGACATGACTAATCTCCTGAACAGGAGAGCCAATCAAACGCAGGCCTCTCTTGGATTCTGTACGTTTTGTAAGTTATGTTTTTTTTTTGTTGTTAGATCATGATATGTTTAGTTTGTCTGTTTATGACTTTATTTTACACTTGAGGGTGTAGGCCAGTCCACGGGAAAAAGTGATGAACATTTTCAGTAAAGTTATTCCGCCACTGCTGTGTTTTATGGAAAACAAACAGAGATTTAGGCCTCCCCTTCTCTGATCCATGCTCTGGCTACGCTCTTTGCTGAGTCATGGCTTCTGGCAGTCGTTTGGGAGTTTCACTGCATGACACCGCAGAGAGGCACCACCGATGGTCCCCATGGCTCCAGACTGGACGCCTGATTGCTCTACCTGTCCTGTCAGCCAGCATGTCAGAAGCAATCAATTCAAACACAACATGTCAGTCGCAATCAATATTCACAGCTGAGAACATGGGTGCTTATGTAAAACACCATTGCAGGTCATTACGTGTCAACATCTAACATGTCACAGTGTAACGCAAACATCAGACTGGTCTCAGGAGGTGCAGGAGTATTGTGTCCAGGGGCTTTTGGAGGGTATTTGCATTGCAAATACTGACATCCACTGAATGATGCTCATCACTTCTCATGCTCAAGGACTGCTAGGCCGCTCCGCTCCTTTATCACTTCACACAAATATAACAGTGACAGCAAGATCAAAGCCTACAAATCCCTATTGAACAGGGTCAAATTATTATACTGCTGACATGCGACTCAGAAAAGCATCATGGAAATGTTGTCTAATTCATCCGAGAGTTGAAGCTCTTATCAGTGAGTGAGTCAACGGGCCTGGAGGCATCTACAGTAGACAGCTCTCATTCCATGAGTGTTGATAAAAAAATCTCTCTTTTTTTGCTTTGCCGTGGAGAAAGTTTTGGTGCAGTGTTCTAATGGCTTTGTACATTATCTCAGATATACTTTTACTCTGCTTTACTAGACACTATAACCAGTCATACTCCTGACATTGCTTGGCAACAACTTTCATTTTCAACTACCGGTACTCACAGCAGACTTTAACCCAAGTCGACCGAAGTCGACTTGTTCCTTTTTCACACTAGACATCTCAACAAGTCTCAACAAGTCAATAATTCCAAAATGCATTTTCACTAAAACAGCAGACTGATACTCACAAACTCACTGCATTTACTGCTACTTAGCCATAGTAGAACATCATTAAACACTGTTATCAGGACCTTATAACATGGGCCTGACAGCATCCCATCAACAACTTCTGGCCGCAGAACAAGAACTAAAGCCCCAGATGTATGGGACTGCTTCAGGTCATGGTAGAGTTGACATAGGTGACAACAACTTTGGGAAAATCTAGACAGTAAATTAGTTGACTAATTGAAGAAATATATAAAATGACTTATATAAATAGTCATTAGTTGTAGCACTCCCCAAGACTCAAACTTAACGTTTAGTGTCTTGACTACAATGCTGCCTCACAGCAGGTGTATGTGAGAGACACTGTTACACTGATATAACAGACACATAAATACACACACGCGCACACAAACACACACACACACACACACACACACACACACACACCCTACTGCTATGGCAGTAGTCATAACATAAAATGAATGTCTGAGTATATATTTGAGAGTTTACACACACTCACATACAAACACAAATTCTAGACCTAATGAGTAACACTCTCTTCCAAACACACACAAATACACAGGCACTAATGCACACACACACACACACACACACACACACACACACACACACCTTGTCAAGAAGACTGTTTGCAATCACAAGCAAAGAGCTGTCAGCTCTTTGAAACAAAGCCAGGATTAAATTGATTTTTTTAAGGTCACTTAAATGCCTGTGGCACGGTGGCTGTCAAGTACTCTGTCTATGAATAGAGTGTGAACTTGGCAATGATGATGTAATAGCAATGTGGCATAACGCTACTAAACAAAGTGTTTGTCTGCTGGAGGGACATGGGGACAGACAGGACAGAGAGAAGACGTCTGAAACAGGATGAGGGGAAGAGGAGAAATGAAAGCCCGAAAGGGCAGGTGAAGCTGCACTTCTGAAGGACAGAAGGGCAGAATACTATGGTGTGTCCTTCCTTTAAAAAGCGTATAGTCCCTCCTGCCTTCTGTCAAGCACTCAAGAAATTTGATCTTAGAATGCACACACACCTACACACACACTTGGGTGTGAGAGTGCTATACCCACACACATGTACAAACACACACACACATACACAGATGCAGAAACAGGCACGGGCACACAGAAACAAACAAGGTGGCAAAACAAAAAAACAAACATGGCACCTGGTTAATGAGAGCTGCTCCCAATTATGTGATCACTGTTTATGACGGGGATATATGCAGAGATCAAATTTTCCTCACAAGATCATATCTACACTTATAATATAATTATACTTATAAACACACACACACACACACACACACACACACACATGTGCTGTCAGAGATAATGGCTGGGGTATTTTTGGCATGCTGATTGGAGTCTCTGGGGAAAGAGGACCTGGCAGCATCACTGGCTGCTCCGTCTCTACAAACAACCCAATGCAAACACTATACTCTTAATTATGTACTGTATATGTGTGTAGGTTAATAATGTGTGCAGATGATGAATGACATTTTTAAGTATTTTATTTCAGTTAATAAATAAATTGTGTGGTTTTGAAGCAGGTTTATTACTAAACTAATCGTGTGCAGTATTAGATTGTAAGATTGTAGGCTATGTAAGATTGTGGATGAATAGAGAGAGACTCATACCGTTGTCTGCAGCAATGTCCCGATTGTTTGCAGGCAGAAGAGGCTCCATGTTCATGATCAGCTGTTTATGACTCAGTGAACTGAAGCTTTTACTTTGACAAAATCCAGCCCTGGAAATACACACATGCACAAACGGGCATGCACACACAAACACGCACGCACACACACACACATTCTAAAATGGCACCATACACATGTACATAGACTTAATACAATTATTTTAGTAAGCAGAGTCATCAAATCAACACAAGTGATGCTAACCTGCAAACTTCTGGAGGTTCTCTCTGGATCTTAGAACTGGCTTCAATCACCTCCTTTGCTACACGCCCACTGCAAACACAACACAAAACTGGCACCACAGTCTCTAAACTGCTCCACAGAACACAGGGGCTTGCAAGAGAATGCAAGTGCTTGCTCAGAAACCAGATTTCACAAAAGTTCAGCTCTTCTGACCATGATGGATGGATCCTCTATGACTTTTCTTCCTGAGGTGTTATATGCTAAAAGAGAAATCCTGAGGAGGGCACAATTTAGAACATTTTGGATTGTTTCAGAAACACGGACGGGTGGTGGGGTGGGGTGGGCTCGGGGTTGGGGCAGATCCTTTCCAAGATTACAAGCTCTGGCATACAACCAAAAACAACCATTTAGTGCAGTTGGCACAGAGATGCATGTCCAACTAGATTGCTTTACTGTCTGCCCCACATAAATCTGCTTTGTCTAGAGGAGTGGCTTTTGAGACTAATAGGAGAGACACACAAACACCAGAAGCTGGCATTTGCATTACAAACTAAAGTGGCTGGAGAAGATAAAAAAAAAAAATAAAAAAAAAAGTTTGTTGTATCATACAGCTCTTTATTCTCTTGGGTCAAAAAATTCAGGACAAACTTTTTTAGAAGCGTAACAGCTTATAAAATTCATTCCATCCAACAAGGTGTTTGTGAGTCACATTTTTTTAGAGCGTAGCTGGACTGGCCATCAGAACTGATTGTGAAAGCTGGAATGTGCTGGGAACAACAGACCACTGGAGCTAAAGTGTCCTACATGACAGACTACATGACTGACCTACCAGCTCAGACAGACAGAGCCCCTGAGGTTGCACTGAATGACTGCAGCAGTGATAAGTTGGGATGGCCAATGTGGAGTTTGTGTGGAGGGCATACAAACACTCACGTGTATCGGAACCGGCAGCCCTTGAAAAAGATGTTGCTACTGGAGACGGTCTTGATCTGACTGGACTTGGCGCATCTGATGAAAATAATGAGAAAAAAAACAAACAGTTTTTGTAGATTATGGATGTCAGATAAACATCAAAGATCTGAAATGATATTCACCACACCCCTAAGACACGTTTCTACTCAGTCCAAGGCTGTTTTCTACGATCTGATTTATTGTCCTGTCTGGAGGAAATCCATTCTTTGAGTGGAACAGGGATCAAATCAAAAGAAGTGGAGACATTTTTATCTGATGAGAAACCTGATCCTCTTTTCCGTTCCCTTCCTACTCTCTAAGAAACAAGAGACTCACAACTCAAAGGACAAAGTGGAGAAGAGAGAGACAGAGAATGGGCGAGGAAAAAAAGAGTGCAGAGGGTAAAGACGAAAAGAGGAGAAAGGGCTGTGTAGGAGCACATACGGAAACACTCACTTGTAAAACGCCTGATTCTCAATGCCACATTTCCACAGATGTTTGCACGCGGCTGGCGTGGAGGTGTGAAAGGTCAAAACCAGTTTCTTCTGCAGAGATGAAGAGAGAGAGAGAGAGTGAGAGAAGAAGAGAGAATGAGAGAGGTGAGGTAGGGTTAGATAAATGGCCCCATTGGGACAGAGGACCTAATGGAGACTGACAGAGATGGCAAGAAAAGTGATGAGCTGACTGTCAATCACATCCTGATACAGGAACAGTAAAATGGTGTAGAGAGGACTGGGAGATAAAACGCTGAGCTGACATCATTCCCGCAACAAGGAAAGAAAGGAAAAGGAGACAGGAGGAGAAAGAGAAGAGGATGGAGAGAGAGAGAGAAAGAGAGAGAGAGAAAGATGGGCAAAAGAGTGAGTGGAGGGAGGGACAAACTGAGATAGCTCCCTAAAGACGAGAGAGGAGGAAGCAGCCATGTATACCCAGCCCTTTATGGCAAAGCGAGAGGAGAGAGGAGATCAATAACAGCCTGTCTAGACCGCACAAGGGAAGGCACATCATCAATGCTTCCTTGTGCTTTGGAAAAAAAGCTGCTGCCCTTGAAATATTATTCAGTGAACCTACATAATTATAAATGAATTATTATTAATTAAATATTATTCAGTGAATCGACATAAAAATAAATGAATAAGATTAGCCAGGAAGCGTAACATTTACGTTATTTGCTCACTAGCTCTTTGGTGTTTGCAAGCTGACAAGACACAAAATACATACGGCTGTTCTCTCACTGTTCAGTAAACAACATTTAGCCAGTGAAATCTACGTTCAGCTGAAACCCGAGCCTGGCGCAGTTCCATTTACCGCTCAGCACCCAGATCAAGTAGCGCCCTGCTGGATCGATAGATACTGGGCTGACAGATGCTGCAGTGTGCTTGATAACCTGCAGAGGGCAGGGCCACACCTACAGTAACTGCAACCCCCCCCCCCACCCGGCCACTGGTCTGAGGTCAGTGTAACAAGATACCATAAAGTCATTAGAGAGCTGGAAACAAGAGGCAAGACTTTAGGTGGGGGGAGGGGCTTCCACGAAGCCATTACACCATAGCAGGAATGAGAACAGCCTAACAAGGTTCTGAGAGGTGGAGGAGGGTGGGGACCATTATGAGCAGACAAATGTCAGAAGATGATCAGGAAGAGAGGAGGAGAAGGAGGAAGAGATGGAGGAGAGGATGGGAGAGACGGACAGAGGCTGAGAAGGAGGAGAAAGAAATATATTCTGCTGGACTGTTTGATCAGATTCACTGACATAGTAACACTTGCACCACTAGACACATGGGAGTTGGATGTGTATGGGTGTGTAAATGAATGGGAATCTGTGTACATTGCGTGTGTATGTGTAATGATAGATAGAGAAACAGACAGAGAATAAAAAATGTCAAATTGGTTATAGGTACACCACATGGACATACTGTAAGTGACTGAAATCAACCCCCTGCTGAGAAAGTCAGTCATTCTCTCTCTGAAGTATAGACACACAATAAAATGTTTTTTGGCTGTATCTATTCAACAGATGACTGGAATCCCTTTTAATCACGAACAGATTAAAAAACTCAGTGGGAAAGGAATTTCTCTCTTACTCACACATGCACATGCACACATACATAGGAAATGGAAGATCACACACACACAGCCATACACACACACACACATATGCACGCGCACACACACAGAATTCAAATTACTGTAAGAGAGATAATGAGAGCTTCATAAGTACCATAGAGCACAATGTTACACACTACACAAGCACATGTTAATGCCCTCATTCACATCACATAATTTAACTACAATGGAACTCTTTAATGTTGTATGTTCAAGTACTGAACTCAAAGTTATAATGATGGCCTTTCTCAAATATGACCTTACTGCTACCAACTCTGTACACTCGCTTCATTACCTTTGTTGAATATTACCCAATATTCAATATCAAGTGCTTCTATACCTTTTGCCTTGGCGGACTCACTTGACTAAAGTGTCAACTGTCTGTCTCTGACACTGTCTGAGTGTCTAAAACTCCTGAGAAACATTTTCATTTTTTACAGTAAGTTAGACTTTTACCCCATGTGATGGTGGCATTACATGTTGGTGTTGCCTATAGGAAAGGTGATAAGAGATCTCAGGCATGCTTATGGCAGCCTTATGAAGCAAAGTGGGGCCAGAATGCTTTTATGAGGTGCTCATGCTGGGGAGACACGCTGCTAAAGGCGCTTATCGGTTCAGCCACAGTATTTTATACATGATGACAGTGAAACCAGTCAGATGCATAAAGCTCCAACACCAAGACACAACAAATTAAACACAGTGAGAACAAAGAGAAACAGAATATGAGGATAGGAGAGCAGTGATTTGGCAACATTCAGAATGTGTGTTTGTGACAGTGAGAGTATGTTTATTTGTGTGTGTGTGTGTGTGTGTGTGTGTGTGTGTGTGTATGTGAGGAAGAGCAAGAGAGAGAGAAAGCAAAAGAGAGAGGGGGGGGGGAGACAGTCACACAGAGAGAGTGAAGGTGTATGTTTTGTGTGTGTGTGTGTGTGTGAGTGTGCGCTTTGTGTGTGTGTGAGAATGAGAGAGCAAGAGAGAACGAGAGTGAATGTGAGCATTTTTGAAAGACAGAAAAGAAAGACATAAAGAAAGCATGTGTGCATTATGGAGAGGAGATGCTTTTACTCACCAGAGACGAAAGATGTACAGAAGGAAAGAGTAAAGGAAGGATGAACAGAAATAAAGAGAGAGAGGGAGGGAGGGAGAGAGAGCAGACAGAAGCAGATGTGACACCGAGTTGTAAGAAGCACATTGATGCCTATCAGCCAGAGTGACAATGAGAGGATAGATGGAGCAGAAGACAAGAGGACCAGACAAAAGCACACCGCTCAGGCTAGCACATGTTCCTTCGGCCCGACGGAGGGACTGACTGTGGAATCCACGGGTCTCTGAGTGAATGTTGTACAACAGGGAGATGATGCACTCCATGCCTTGATTTCTCTGGTAGCCTTGGTGACGCTGGTTGGCATCATCTAACCTACTAAAGCTTTCTGGTGTAAAACACTTATTTGCCTGCTGGGCACTGACGCTAGTGGATCTCTGAAGGCCTGTGAGTGTGTGTGTGTGTGTGTGTGAGTGTGTGTGTGTGTGTGTGTAAGTGTGTGAGTGTGCGTGTGTGAGTGTGTGAGTGTGCGTGTGTGTGCACCCGCTGACGCAACTTAAGCCATTCAACAGTTATGGGCACAGTTACCATGGAGAGACATCTGTGCCTTTCCTCACACACCCACACACAAGGCCAAAGACAGCACAGAGAAAACACACAGAAGACACACACGCACACACGCATGCCCGCATTCATTCACACACATACACACACACACACACACACACACACACACGTACACATACACACAGTTTTGCAATCTATAATCTTTTATAATCAAAGGGATATAAAAATACAGATAGATAGTAGCAAGTCAAAAACACTCTCAGAGATGTAGGGCACATGGCAAGCTCAGTACAAACAGCATGCTGCCTACCTCTTTCTGAAGACCTATCACATAAAATGTCTTTCCCTCAAACTTGAGTTTGTTGACATCCGCCCTGAAACACACCAAGCAAAGCAAAAGCAATTTGTCTTGGACACACACAAATACACACACACACACACACACAGTTCCAAAAGGTTTCCCAAAGGATGCCATTAAGAGCACGAGTTGAAAGGTTACCATTTGAGCAGATGAATACGCTTGTTCCCCTGAAAGACCACAAAGCCTCGTGCAGTGAATCCTAGGAATGCAGTGGCGCCAGTGAAATCCTGCACAAAGACAGAAAAGGTTTGTCAGGGGGCCAGAAATACACACAACACACACTAATCTGGAGCACTGCACTTCTTGCATCACTGTGCCAATGTAGGTGCCGTGCTCAGTGGCTCTTCAACCAAGGCCCACTGGCTGACAGTTCAAGCCCAAAGCCCAGACCAGTAGGCCACAGCTGCCCCATATTTGAAGAAGGATGACTACAGCTTTGGGGACATAGAGAGTATTTGCAAGTTTCATTGTCTTCAATTAAAAAAAAACATATGGTGTGGCATACTTTGCACGGGTGTGGATCCACTCCATATGTGTCCAGTGTGTGTGCCCTCTGGAGGAGGTTGAGCTCAGCCATGGCAGAACTCAGTCCCCTGCTCAGGGGGAGGACACAAACACACACACACACACACACACACACACACACACACACAAATAGCAGATTCAAATTACACTCAGTATAAAAGTACAGTATAAAAAAGCATAGTTTACTGCATAAACAGTTCACATGTAAAAAGTGAACATAGCAAAGTACATGGAAAAGCTGACTGGGAAAACATTTCTTTAACAAAACAAAATGAAATCAAAAATAATAAATCAAGAGGACCTGGAAGGTATCTTTAAGTCAGCACTATGTCTTTTAGGTGTAACATAGATGATGCAGTGAGACACATGATGATAATGATTATGACTACTGTGGACCGACAGGCTGTTCTGTTCTCTTTTTCTCACAGTATTTACTGGAGCTGTCACCCTAAAACACCCCCCAAAGTCACACTGGATCAGTTGTGGTGACATAAACCAACTGAAATACAATAACACAATCTCTCTTCCTCACACACACTAAATACACCAAATTGTGAGGGCATTTGAAACAGAATAGTGTTCTGTAGCAATACAAAGCTTTCACAGGATGGTGCAGCATTACAGAGGGGCGTTAAATGGTAGCTTTTGTATGAAGTCTGCATACCTATACAAATCAATCTTGAAGGAGAAATGTGGTGTGAATCAATCCATTTGCCCTGTCGTCCGAGGTCACCAAGTGATGTCAGCAGAAAAAAGAACAAGAAAATTTCATGCAAAACAGGCCGACCAATTAACCCGACAACTAACACTAAGTGAATGGGGCACACTAACTTACTTACCCCATTCAGTTAACATTAGTAATTGGTTTATTATTCTGTATGTTGCATTAATTTGCTGGTTCTTGTTTTCTACAGACAGCATTCAATGGCAACAACGGGGCTTTTTACTGATTCACACCAGATTTCTCCTTAAAGAAGAATCAGTGTTCAAGACTGGATGTATTTAAGAAAAAACACTGGTTTGCACAAGAAATCTGAAAAAGTACAAATTCTAAAGAAATGGTTTACATGTACAATCGGCAATGAATGAAGTCTGTCGAAAAACATAATGTCAAAAACACCTTAGTGCTGGCCTGTGAGACTGTGCCTTGCTTTTGGATTTAGGGTTCTGGGGTGTGTAACCTGTGGGTGCTGGGATGTATAGGTGGTGTTTGCAGACTGGTTAGGACTGGCTGTAACTAGCTGTGATGGCTTCCTCATTCACCTGAGCTCATTCCTATGGAGCTCCATGATCTTCCTCTCCAGTTTGAGAGTCTGTTTGGGAAAGAGCTTGAAGTCACTGATGTAGTCCTCTGGATGCTCATCTGCATCATGGTCACCCAACTCAGCTGTGGGGGGAGAAGGAGGGAGAGGAAGAGGTAAAGAGATAAAGAAGAAAAGACAAGAGAGAGAGAAAAAGAGAGAGAGAGAGAGAGAGAGAGAGAGAGAGAGAGAGAGAAAGGTGTGACCCTTTGCCAGAGCTCCATAATTACCCTTGTTACCGTTAAGTAATGAGCAGCTCAAAACATTGGCTTAATTAGCCACCTAACAAGGGAAAATTGCCCCATCATGCTCATCTAGATGGGGTGCCATATGTGACTAGGGATAAGATCTCTGGTCGTTGTTGGACAGCCCAAATGACACACTACCACCTCTGTTCTAAGAGACCCAAATTAGCGAGGAGCCATGCCACCAGTCTGTGTCCAAACAGCTCAACACTGGGCACCTTTTGTACTCTTCCTCTGAGATACTACACTCTGTCTATCATGCCAACTGGGACCTCTTAAAGGGAATTCTGAGAGAAATACAAATTGAGTCAAAGGCAAACCCCATAGCCCACTCACCCTGCACAATGCATGCTCCGAGGTATGCTGCATCAGCAAATGGACACAGCAATCGGCCGTGGTAAATATCCCTCTTGATCTGCAGGTATAGGAGGTATCTAAACACATACAATTAAAATGACAGTAAAAACACAGGTTTGTAGCTATGATATAAAAACATATCATTTATTCATTCATTTACTTTGCTACTCTGTAACATACTACACAATACACCCTTTTGCCTTTAGCATCTTTACTCCAACGTCACACAGGAGGTCAGATGACTTCAACCACTGAGGGGACTGTTACCGTGGTGATAGCTACCACCAAGATCTGTTTCTATGGTGATGCTGTTATGGAGTTACTGACTCAATTTATACTGTAATTTGGTCCTTTAACTGTAAGGCTAGACTAAATACGGGTGATTAATAAATGTATTTATCATTTATCAGCCTTCATCTATATATACAAACAATCATAAAGTTTAAAATTAAAATCTGATAAAAAAAAAAAAAAAAAAAATCTGAAATCATAAAAAAAAATCGTAATTAGCTGTACTTCTTTAGTTGTACTTATCCTTGTAAAATGTGAAAATGTGTAAAGCAGGAAGCCCCCTAAAACTGTATGCTGATGCTGTACACTTAAATGGAGAATGATACTTTCTTCTCCGGGTGCACTCTCCTGTTTTCCCTGTTCAGGGCATAAATTATAGAGGGGAGAGTTGCCCTGCTTCCCTTGTTCTCCTACATCTGTGTTGGCTTTTACCGGAAAAAAATTCTCTCCTTCTCAGCTACATAATAACACACTCACTCCTGCCTTTTTACTCACTTCAAATTCTTCCACTGAAGAAAATTGAAATGGTCAGATAGATGGATAGATAGAAAGATAGATAGATAGATAGATAGAAAGATAGATAGATAGATAGATAGATAGATGAATGTCTGGATAGATAGATAGAAAGACAGATAAGTACAGAGTTGAGCTGAAATGGGAAGGAGAATGCAAGCTTTCTTAATATCCTGCTGGGGGAGTGGGCCTGGTGACGAAGGCACACAATGTCCTGGCATTTGAAACTGGGGCGAAAAGGAGGGGGACATGGAACCTGGCCATTGGGGGATGTGCAGCAACCAGGCATAAGCACATAGGTTTACCTCAGGAGCATTAGGATGCCGTCATGCATAATCATTTATATTTCCCCATCATAAGATGATCACATATTGGATTCATTAAGTCTATAATGCCGTTTGGCTGCCTTGGTCACCAAGGAAACGAGAAAATTATCCAGGGATACGTAAGCACAGAGGTAGAGATGGTGGGAGCACAGTACATGCCTTTCCATCTCCTTGTATACAGGCATTTTTCATACAGGACTCAAAGAGGAGGAGATGGAAGAAGAATACAGTGATATTAGAGATGATACTGAAGAGTAGCCATAAGATCACCAGACCACTGAGACATTCGGGATATGGGAACCTGGAACTTTCAATCAATTTCATTAATATTTTTTTAGCTTCATAAAATCAGGAATAATATAAAAATATATATACTAAATTATGAACTGTCTATTTACAGTGTTGGTAGCAAAAGTAGCAAAAGTTTTCAGCAATCAAGTTAGCTGAAAAGTCTATCAACCTTTTAACGGTAGCCATATATTCATGCAGTTACCATAATGCTAGCTGCTTAAATGATATACAACAGATATACAGTTTCCTCCAGCTTTTAGAGTAGGAGAGTGGGAAACAAAATGCAGACTTAATAAGTTATTCTTCAGTTCCAGCTGAGATATTATTGCTCTTTAATAAGGTTAATATGTATGCAATTTCACATTCCACTAACCACATTCATGAACTACTAGACTCTTTCACGTTGCTCCACTTCACAAAGTCTGGAAATAGAATCTTTGCTTAAGAACTTAAGGTTACCTTCGTTGCAGTAATCATTAGTAGTCACCTGAAATGCTAGCAGCTAGTGTAATGTAGACCTGTATATGTAGAATATACTGTTTAAATTAGATAATTAGGCTTTTCAGCTAACTTGATTGCACGTTGTGTGAGTTTACATATTTTTGTCGAAGAAAATGTATGCTTTTACCTTACCTTAAATGAACTTGGTTTAGTGAGTAGGGTCTTGGACTTAAGTCGCAATATTTCCCCTTAACTTTCAAAGTCACAAAGCCAATAGAAAAAAAGAACCCAAATAGCATGGTATCTATGACACCAAACTGTAAAAATAGTTTTATACGCTTCAGCAGAAGCTTTCAAAAGCGCATAGCAAATTTCCAATTACTGCAAGATGAAAGAGGCTGCCTTGAGTCAGAGGAAGGGATGATCCAAGCAACTGTGTGTGTGTATGTGTGTGTGTGTTATGCAATACAGAAACATGGGGACATTTAAAAAAAAAGGAAAAAGAAAACACTTGCATACATACACTTTCTATCTCTGTCCCTCTTTCACACACACTCACACACAAACACAGTCCATACAGCAGGATGAAATATATTTTGTGCTCCATGCCGACTGATACACTCAAAAGCTCAGACACAAATAGACTGAACTATAGCTAATATAGACAAAAGAAAGGACAGGTACAAAAGATGAAGACTGAGTATTACAGGTATGTGGAAAGGAACTGATGAAAAATGAAAAGTCAATGCTGTTCATGAGGGTCCATTTTCCCAGGTTACTCCCCGGTTAAAGGGCTTCTGTGTAACCCCGCAGGGGGGAGATGAGAGGAATGGAATGTAGGAGGTTTCTGATGTTGTCTATGCAGACAAAACACTCAAGATGATTTCTCTGAATACAATCACTAGTGCCATAATTACAGTTCATCAATGGTCCACTTCACTGAAAAGTGACATTCGATTTATGTGTTGGCAAATAAAACTAGCTAGTTTGAACTTAGTGGTGAAGATTTTACTTTATTCATTAGTGGAGAACAGTGGACCTTTTTACGGTGAGAACAAATATCTGTTTTGTTCTGTGATTGCAGTAAATGAAGGGAACTTCGTAGGCTACATGTTCCCTTAAATGCTGCTGCATGGCTCTCTTTCCCTGACTTTGTGTGAATGAACACAGCACCAGAACTGGAATGCTACAAGAGAGTCTGCATGCTAACTTTGAGAGAATATTGAAGGACAGGGATTCTCCACATTATCCACCAATGAATGCTACACTCTTTCTATTCTCAAAATCTTTCAAAATCTTTTTTAAGAGTTTTAAACTGGAAAGAAACTATATACAGTGTATACAGAAAGTTCTCACACCCCTTTCAATGTTTCATCCTTTTGTTATAAAGTAGTGATGGCTACAATGTAACTAAGAGTGAAACACTGAAAGAAATGTGGGAACACTTTCCCTATGCACTGTATATCATCATCATTAACTGCACTACCTAAAGAAACCATGAACCCATGTTATTTCATCAGTCACACAGTGATTGCCGACTGCCTGAGATAAAGCTCGGTGATGTGAGAGATGAGAAGACAATAATCCCCTCCAGAGCAAGCAAAGACCAAGTTCAGGGTTTTCAGCAGCTAGTCCAAAGACCAAGATTTCACACCAGAGTCCTATCAGATGAGAGCGTTCGCCTCCAGCGTCTCAAAGACATTGGGTTACATAAGGAAATGCTCTGTCAGGTCAGCCAATAGGAATCATTCAGACTTTACCTCGTCAGTTCCTCCTTGATCTTGATTGGCTCCTGGGGGTAGAACTTTACTCTGAAGCACATGGTATATGGCTGCTGAGCTGCACATCAAATACACACCCACACACACGAAAAACACATACATATGCACATAAACGGACACAAAATGGACACACACACACACACACACACACACAGAAAAGCAGGAAAGAAAGAGTAGAAAGATAAAAAGCTTATGGCATATTATACTGCAATCTACCAGAGAGTGTGGGACTGAGAAAAGACAGATGAGTATATTTGAGATAAAATTGAGACTCAGCAGGCCAATCTCGACCAGAGGGAAGGAGTCATAGTACCACCACATACACACACACACACACACACACACACACACACAGTGTCACAGTATTTTATAATAAACAAGTTGAGAAGCTTACATCTAAGCCCCTAGGCCCTCTATCACATTAACATTCTCTCTGAGACGCAAACCAGCACATGGACTCACAAACAGTCACACACAGGCAAACACACACCCACACACACACACACACACACACACACCCCTCATCTTATCTTCAAATACCATGGTGATTCTTCAGTGCCTAAAGCCCCCATACCAACTAAAAAAATCTCTTCCAACCCCTTCGTCTGTCACTCTCCCAACAAGACCAAGTAATGGTCTCTTAGTTTCAGCTAAGGACGGAGATGGATTTATACCTTATGGGTAATAGGAGAATTAAACGTGTCAGTTTAATCACTGCCACCACAACAGCAGAGGGGGAAAGTGCCAATATGGCAGAGACACTCAAAGCTGGGACCCACCCTACACTTTCATGATTCAGGCCAATGTTCAGGAGATCAACAGAAAGACTACTCTCTCTCTCTCTCTCTCTCTCTCTCTCTCTCTCTGTGTGTGTGTGTGCGAGTGAAAAGGGCCATTGCATAAAATAGACAAAAAACTAAAATGCATGGGTGGAAAGCAATAGAGGAACACACACGGACACTTACATTTCATCTGTCTCACTACAGGTTTACTGGGGTCCAGCCAGTGCTGCAGGAGAAAGACACACACACACACACGACAGACAGCACACACATACAGAAAAGACAAGGAAAACAGCAGATGTAAACATAATAGTCAGTATGACATTCAATAAGAGCAGACACCACAGAATTTGTAGTGTTGTACCCTACTTGCATGCCACTGTGTGTGTGTGTGTGTGGCTGTCCGTGTGTTCACTAGTTCATAAGACTATGAATATTAAAACAAAATTGCATTTAATAATTCACTGCCGAGCTGCAAGGTAACATTGTAGCCTAATATTCTAAGTGCAGAGATGTGCACATTCACATACACACATACACACCACAGTACACAAGGGCTTGTTGTCATGGTAACCTGCTATGAAAGGGAAGAACTGTCAGAATATTGAATGTAAGCTATATTTTAAAAAGAACCACACAGACACACATACTACTAGAATGAACAAACACTGTTCAATGTCATGACTATGACATACACACAGGCTGACATTGTGGAGTTGTAGGCACTAACAACCTTGACAATTCAGTATCCCTCGGAGTAACATGCAGGAAATCCACACTGCATATTTAGATGAGAAAGAATAAAAATATATATTTGGGGGAATGATTTTCCGAGAGATTTTCAATTTGAATGACAAAAAATCACATTCCTCAAACTGAGTGGACAAGACTCAAACTGTCCATCTAACATTTACACTTTCCTTCTGACATTAATTATACTAGCCTGGTCATGCCTTCTTTCCCCTTGATTATCATCTCACCACAATGCTGTCTGTATTTGAGTCCAGTGAGCCTGTTGTCTCTGGTGGCATTTTTACCACAGCACACAGGAGACATTGTAAATGCAGAGCTAGAATGCTAGTCAAGGGCTAATCTAGTGTTTATTAAAACATTAAACACACCACCGGCAAACAATCGTTTCTCATATCTCCATGGCAGGCCCTCTGTACAAAATGAATTGAAGAACAAAAAGGCTGGTTTTATTACCAAGCTAATATTGTATGACATCCAGTATACTGCACAAAAGCCTATTTGATATCCTGTTATGATATCATGGTCTTGTAATATAGTAATAGGTGTTAGCAGGTGCTGTTCATGTTTGTGTTTCATGGCCAAATATGCAGCTGGTGGCAGGGGATGTACATGTCCATGTAAGAGCCAGATGTATCAGCAGGGATAGATTAGATATTACATACTCTCTGTTTGTCTGGATCCACATATCTGATGCCGAAGTAGTCCCTCTCCAGGAGATTGTAGTGATTGCAGACATGATCCAGCAGGAACTGACCTTTAGTCTCCCTCTGCAAGAACAAAAAAAGGCATCTTATCCTAACATGGCAAATCTGATATTCAATACTGCCTTGTAATCTTCTGTCACCAGCTATTACTTCCACACTCCACTTCTACTTTCCATCACCACACTGTGAAATTAAAAGCTTGAAAACTTAAAAATTCAAGGCAACCTGATGCACAGAGTTTTTGAGTTTACACAACACAAAAACTAGCATTTCTAACCTCAGAAATGTTCGTTTTTGTGTTGTGTAAACTCAAAAATTCTATGCATCAGGTTGCCTTGAATTTTCAAGTTTTCAAGCAACTTTTCAATCTTCATCATCGTTGTCGTCATTATCATCAGCAGCAGTAGTAGAAGCAACAGGAGTAGCTTTGTTATTATGACAAGGTCAACAGCAGACGCTTTGTCATTATGGCAAGGTCAAAATACAGATTAGAGGCGGTAGTGTGTACATCCCGCAGTGAGGTGCAGGGCAAAAGAGTGGACAGTCCAAGGTCAAAATACAGAGCCACCATGCCTACTCTCATCATTATCTAAACTTCAATCAGAGGTCTAATATACACACATACACTGCAATAAAGCTATGAACACATTTTTGGATAAATCCAACGCGGTCTAAGTGCCAATGTCAGGTGTTGTTTGTAGTGTGTGAGCAACTGGAGCTCCTCATGGACCCCTTCCTACATTTTCACACTCCAGTAGAAGCAATAAATTAGTACCAAATGTCAGCGAACTTCATAAATACATCACACTCACAAGAGTCACAAGGGTAAAAGGTGTGTATATATGCATGCCAACATATGTGTGTGTGTGTGTGTGTGAGCCTCATTGATTTCTGACAGTAATCAGCTTGATGTCCTTGCTGCTCCTGGTGCCACCTCTATATGACGTATGCAGCGTGACAGCACAGGCTTGACCAGCCAATAGATTACAAGACAACACTCCAGACACACACACACTGGTGAACCTCTGCGAGAGACGGAGTCGAAGCGAACAAAGAAGTGCAGACGTCCGCTCCATGTTAAATGGAGATGAGTGCTTCCTTCTTGGTGCTGAGCATCAAATATTAACAAACCCTTCATGTTGCCTCTCCATCCTCTCTAATGACCCGAAAGTTCACCATGTCTAGCTTGCTTTCTTTCTTTTTCTCTCTCTGTCTCACACCCACACATACACATGCAAAAACCACATCCACTACAACACTTTTTAATCTTTTTTTTCTTCTTTCTTTTTTTCACTGTTTGCCTTCATTCCTGCTTCCACTTTGCCTTCCTGGCTCACTTTCCACATTTGCCTCAGTATGTTATTGAATTGTCTTTTCATCTTTCTTACTGTGATCTATCTTTTCTTTCCATTTCCTGTTCTCCTATCATACCTCTCATCTGCCAGGATCTCTCTTTCCCCCCATTCCTTGCATCTGGCTCTCCTTCCTCCCATATCTTTCATTCCGTGTAATCTGCTACCTGCTTTGCCAAACTGGGCCACTTACAGATAAAGTGGATGAGTCAGTTTGCTAGAACTGCACCTTCTCTCTCACAAACACTAATTAGTCGATGACTGTTGCGGGATCTGATGACGCACTTTTACCGTGCATATGTGAGCTTGAGCAACTAGCGCCTGAATTTAAACACATAATCCTCAGTTTGTAAAGAGCTCAAAACATTTGTGTATGCTTCCTGAAACAAAGGCACCTTGAACAAACAAACATGAATATGCACACAAACATAAAATTGGCAGAATTACAGTGTCATAGAGAAAGATGTTATTATTTCAATAATCCTTGTCCATTGTTTCCGTATCCCTGATATTCTAAAAATGTAAGTTTCTGAACATGATGTGAACTGTAAGTCTTTATCAAGCCTGGCTTTGATGTTGTATGTGTGTTCTGTAAATAAGATGACATATCTTTGCTTTTGTAACTTGAGTCCACAAATGGACTGTTATCTTTAAAAAGAACTCCTGACTCAGATGACTCTCTTAGTCATCAGAAAACAGCCCCTCTCCCCTAAATAGTTCCCATCAGTACTGCTATGGCAGACACTAGGACCATGGGGCCAGTGGCCCAGATGGAAGTGTTGAAATTAATACGCATGCCATATCAATTATGATGGACCCTTAGCAGAACCTATGAAAGCGTCTCACTACAGACGGTTGGCTAATTGGCTTCATGAAAGCTATAAGTCAAGTCAAGGAACCCGTTAATCTTGTTGTGTTGGGGAGACAAGAGACAATGCTATCGCACCAAAACAGAGCATGGGAAAGAAAGGAGAGTGGGAAGCTCCTGAAATGGAATGGATGGATTGGGAATTGAGGTAAACAATCACATAATACAAAAGAGAGAGAGAGAGAGAGAGAAAGATTGTTGGTGATAGAGTGAGAGAGCAAAGGAAAGAGGGAGGAAGAAAGAGAAAGATTGTATTTAGACTACTGGCTATTTAATCTCTTTTTACCTGCTGTGTCCTTCAACCTTTTCGCTCTCTGTGTAATGAACGAAACAAAAACCATCATGCTTATTTTCCTCTCCTACACACACACACACACACACACACACTCAATGACCATTCAGAGTGAATGGACTGCTCTGTCCTTGTCCCACTTACATAATGATGGGCGGGCACTCAATGCTATCCCCTTATGCCTGTGTCAGTTATGGGGGTGGAGGTAGTGATTGTAGAGAAAAAAGAAGTAGCGTGGTGAAGGAGCAGACCTTACTGATCACGTTAAAATGAGGGACCAGTCATTTAAAAAAAAAAAAGAATACTGAGATTTTTTCTTTTTTTTTTCATGTGTCGGACACCAGGGTTACACCTATTGAATTTGCATTGCATCAAAATCATTTTACAAGACCGGTGTGTCTCATGTAGCCAGAATCATTGATTACTGTGAAAGCTAGTTGTTGTGGAACACACAACACAATGTCAATGCAATAGAACCCAGTGTGAACTTCCTGATAGTCAGACGCAGAATTGGCCCACATACGTGGTTTAAATGGTCCCTTGTCAATACTGGCAGTGTCATGTTTGTGTTTGTGTTGATTTCAGGCTTCGGGGAAATACAGGCCTGGTTTATAGGGCACAAACTAGAAGCAGTTTGTTTTTACATACTAATAATGAAATACCATTAAATGCAGTGGTTTAATGTGCTACAAGCTAAACAATGATTGAATATATGTTGAATATATGAAGGGGATTATTGCCAACTGCTAACTAAGTCTCCTCTATTTTATCTACAATGGTGGAAATACTGTTCATAGTCAATGTAGTATGGCCAACAGTGAATGGCTAATGAAGGTGTGGAGTAAAGTACGGAATACAAAGCTCGGGTAAAGGTTGGACTCCAATTGAATAAGGTCAGGAAAACGGCTTCTGAGTTTGTGGGTACACAGAAGGAAATCACTGAGCCTGGTTTCCACTCCCTCGATATTAACAGCCACACTTGTCACCCTTGCATGCACTAACCTGTTAAACACTGTATGAGTTGTCAGCATGGGAAATCAGCTGGGAGAGTGGATTGATTCCAGTCATCCATCTCTGTTGGGGGAAGAGTGCTGAGGGGTGCTTTGGGAGACAGGGGCCTTGGAGGGAGACTTCACCTCCGAACAACCTTCCCACCTGTCCCTGTGTAAATGTGATGGATGATGGCAACACTGAAAGTTGTGTTTGCAGGCAAGCACCTCAGGTGTTTTAAAGCTCCCCCTCCCCCCCGTGTGTTGAATATTTTGTCAGTCACACAAATGTTCTGGGTCACTGCTTTGGAGCTCTGAGCTGGACTAATGCCTCCGTGACAAAGACGGAGCAATGACCCAGCCCCTGACTCGGCCCATGTTCTGGAGGACATGCAAACTGCTTACACAGCATCTTTACACCAGTGGTATCAAATGCACGGTCTGCGAAAAAGTGAAATGTAGTTATTGTGTTTCCGCAGAGCATTACATTTGCATTCAGATGAGAAAAACACCCTGTTCAACACACGTCATGTATGACCATCATATTTTGTAAGAAAGTATCGGTATTTACTAGCCCTGCAAATCAATGTAAAAAATATAATACTTGAGTTATCCTTGATGGTCATCCTTGGTTGCCATTGGCTATACCCATGTTTCAGTGTAACAGGTGTCTTTAGTCAATGGCCACAATGCTGAGCGACTGGTATACAACACACTGACTCAACACACTGTGTTTGGAGTACCGTAAAAGACACAACCAGTCCTGGCTGATTTCTACTGATTGACAGCTTTTCTGTCCAATAGTAAGTACAGTATTGGGCAATGGCAAATTGATCTCCGACTCTGAGCAGACTGGTTATTATGTGTGTTAGACTCGACCTCAGAAAAGAATGGAGATTCATTACAGATTATCCCATTTAACCCACTCCCAATGCACCACTAATCTGCCTACTGTAATTACACAGAAATGAGAGGCACAGAGAGAGAGAGTGAGAGGGGGTGGAGGGGTGGAATGAGTGCAAGATAGGCAACAAAAAGAAAGTGAGGAGGGAAATACATAAACTGAGATGTTCTGGATGTGACAGCTTGTCACAAATGAAACAGGTGAAATGCAGAAAAAAAACATCTCTGGGACTGAAGGCCGAAAGAATGTCCAAACAAATAGTCTGAGAAATCTTTACAGTGATGGAGAAAAGGATTTTCTCTCTACCCTCTCTCTCTCTCTCTCTGTGTGTGTTTGCCCTGTCATCTCTGGGAGCCTGACATGCAGTCGTCCTTTCAAGTATTTATCTAACACACTGTCAAGGAGCAGCCCCAGGCTACTGATTCACAAATGCAGACCAGACCAGGACATTTTTAAAGACACTAACACATAAAGACACATGCTCGTCCCTTCTCTAACCACACACACACACACACACACACACACACACACACAGTGAATCTAGTGCATTTGAAGAATTCTGACAAGGCTTTTCACAAGTGCCTCGGTTGCTAGCATCACTACTACCATGGAGACTCCTATGCTCCAAATCCAGAGAAAGACTTATAAGCACGTCATCATGCTTGGATCAGACATGAACTGGCCACTTCCCATAAATGAGTAACGAAATACAGTTTAGTATCTAATCAGAAGTGCAGAAAAAAACAGGAAGTGCAAAATATACAATATAATAGTTTAGTAGTATGTACAGTGAATACTCTACATATGTCAGCTTCAGTGTGCTTTAATTAGCATATCATGCAGACTACCGTCCCACATATTTTAGTTGTAAGTGGGATTACTCAGAGACAGTCAGTCAGTCACACACCCTCTCCCCTCCCTCTCCCAGACTACCAGGCCCCTGCTCTTCCCACAATACAAATCTATCACCTGGGGTGTATCGGACCCCGTACGTGAGTGTTCACACAGAGCGCTCCTCCCAGTGCCTCAGGAAGATGTCATCCACTCTCAGCCAATGGCCAGCCATTCATCAGCATCAGTCTGGCCCTCCCTGCACTCCACTCCTGTCTGACAGATTGATTCTTTTCTTCTCCTCTTCTCTCTCTCTCTCTGTACCAATTCTCTTCCTTCGTTCCATCATCACAGAAAAAAAAACATCAAAGAACATGGCGGGATGGAACAAGAATAGAAGCACAGCTATTTTTACCCCAGCTGAGATAAGTCTATACACACACACACACACACACACACACACAGACACACACACACATATATAAGCACTCTATTCCATTGGCTGCTGTCTATGGCTCTTCTACAGGGAGAGAGACACAAGGCGAGATGCATGGATCAGGTGACCATGCATCGGAATTCTGAAACAAGCACCTCCATCCCACTATTTAAGGCTGCCACAGCACAGAGCATCTGTAATTACAGAGCACCGCTCAGTCGGAAAGACAGAGAGAGAAAGGGATACAGAAAAGAAAGAAAGACAAACAGGACTCTGGGGGAGGGCAGAAAGAAGCACACAGAAGGGGGGACCCCTGTTTCTTATGACTTGCTGCTCCACATGAAGAAAGATGATCTAGATTATGAGCTGTACATAAAACATATAGTACAACAGACACACCCACACACACACACTAGGGTGGCAATGCACATGTACATGCACACCAAACTCCAGACTTATTGATTAATGGAGGCCTTGTACCCCCACAGCTCATAGTCAGAGAGACAGCATCAGTGTCCACGCACATACCAGCTCAAGCACCTATATATGTGTATTATCTCGTATTTAAAATACTTAGAATAGAAATTTGAAATTAGATTACAGATTTCTCTGCTACAATTTGCATACGGACACACAGACACACAACCTATTTTATAATCTATCGCTCATGTACTGCATATGGGATCATATTTCTCTGCCTCAGTGCAGCACTCACTGGTGTGTGTGTGTGTGTGTGTGAGAGAGAGAGAAAGAGAGAGAGAGAGAGAGAGAGAGGGGGGGGGGGTTAGTATCAAGCAAAGGACAGCTACAGTGGTCATAAGTTGATGCTGATCTCATATCAATTATTAACTCTTACAGAAGACATCCTTCTCAGTCGTGTCACATTCAGTGGCCCATGCTCGCTCTATTACTGCTGCCAGCCACACAGGCCAGACCCTGGGGATGCACATGATCTTCATAGCCCTGTGTCAGGCTCAGACTCATGGTCAGACAGAGGCTTCTCTCTCTTTCACACACACACACACACACACACAAAAATACACACAAGCAAGCACGCACATGCACTCTCTCTCTCTCTCACTCTGATCACTGCAGTGATGAGGATTCCACTGTGTGTGTGATGACCTACATTGCACTTGATTATACAAATCACAGCAGTAATTTAACACAGACATGCATGCAAAAAGCCATGCAAGAACACACTCTCTCTCACTCACTCATTCTCTCTCTCTCACTCACACACACATACACAACAAAAGCTACTTCCAACTTTTTCAACCTTTCTGTTCAACCAACAGACTCACACACACATAAGAGAGAGAGAGTCAGCCAAACACATGGCTTCCTCCAGAGAGAATAAGCACTTTTAGCTCATTCCAGCATATCAAAGGCTAAAAAGCCTCTCAACCTAAAACAACTACAGTTCTCCCCAGCTCTCAGATAGTGGACTCATAAACAGCTTTTATGTTGTAAACACACATAAGGATCTGACACTTGTTTTGGTCAGGACTCAAAGTGAACTAAAAACCCTGTTGTCTGCCAAGTCTCAGCAGCAAGAACCTGTCTTTCAAACAGCATCCAACGTCTAGTTCCTGGAGACCTAAATACAAGCATCAAACCATCAACAGCGAACACATAATTAACAAAAACATTGGGTGCTTACATGTGGTCACATACTGTAACAGAAACACACACACACACACAATTCTTGAGGTTTTTACAGCCAATATTTAAAGCCTCTGTCTAAAATAATAGTAAATGCATAAATATTAAAAAATGTGATACTAATTGGGCCTTGTGATTCCAATTGTGCTTGTGTGTGCCTATTCAAAGGTCTTTAGTGGCTTCAACAACTGAGCGCGGAGTCCTGCTGGCTTCAGCACCACGGACAGCATCTTTGGCCATTTACATTAACTGCCAGCCAGCAGACACCTGCAGTCGCCAAGCCACTTACAGTGCAGTTATAGCGTATGCTTTTTTTTTTTTCAATGACTGGGCTCCCTGGAGATTTAAACTACTGACCTAGGCTGATACTGGGCTCTGCTGAACAAATGAGCGCACTCACACACACGCACACAGAGGGAGCACAGTACTCAGCTGGAACGGAACACCTGTGCATGTGTAAAAGCTTCTGTTCTTTGGGAACCTCAGGTGGTAGAGAGCGTGTGCATAAGAATCTGTCACTCTGCCGTTAGCATAAACACACACACACTCTCACACACTCATACACAAACATTCACTCTGGATGCCAGTTGCTTGATGCTCTCCTCCGCCCTTCAGCAAACCACCAGAGAAAGAAAAGCTTTACAGGATCATAATCAATGGCTACAAACACAGCAGTGCAAACTGCACAGCATTTAAAAATAACTTACTGGTTCTGTAACATATCCATTGTAGCCCTAGCGTAAGACACACCAAGCTTGTGTATTCTTCTCCCAAACACCACAGAGCTTTCTCCTCATTATCTCTACCTGACTAGACTCACAGTAGCCTACAGGATCAGTCCACCAATTCAAAGCATGAATGAGTGTTGGCCAGAACAGCGAACGCTCAAATTGACATAAATGGCTTGTGCTTAGGGTGCAGACCTAGGTCAAATACACCTAGGCACCTACTAACTCTATAGCTCTTATGGAATAGTTAAAGAAAAAAAAGGGTGTTCTCAAGGGGATGGATTAACCTTTCCGCCCAATTTTAAATAATGGCTGAATGATATGGTGCCTTATGGTGTCTGTTTTCCCCTCAAATAAAGAGTACTCTGGGAGTTTGCCTTTGAATGCCTCTATGACCACTTTCAGTCTTCGCTTCACAGACAGTTCCAGTTCCACTTAATGAACACTTTTACTATCTGATGGACTGACTTGAGATGCATATCTTTTATGGGCTGGAAGGCCTAGTAATCATTTTGTTGTCCTGTTTTGGGTCTACATTTGGTCTGTGTCTAGTAAATTTGGTCATTATATGTGCCTCAAGTCTCAGAAAAACTCTAAAATAAGACACACGCACGTACCGGAGAAGCTGAAGTGTCTGTCACATCAGCGCAATGTATTTATCAGAACACATTTGCAATTAATTAACAAATCAAGAAAGAATTGAAGGAAAAGTATGATGTACAGACATGGTGAACGCCATCACGCTTTTGTGTGATGTTACCTTATGCATAATTCTCTCATGAATTTTAGATTCAGAAAATTCAAAAGATTATTTTTAGTATCAGAACCGTGTTCAGTTTCAATTTAGCTGCATGCCTTGTGTCAGTGCATGTGTGTCCTTTTATTATTTATTAGTTGTGTGTGCCTGTGGACTTGGCTATGCCAACAAACAGAACAGACTGATTTTAAATGACAGTCACGATGCAGCTCTGAGCGCGAGGTCTACATAGACAACAGCTGACAGAAGTTGGACCTTTGTAGCTACTTACCAATGATAAAGACAATAATGAAGTAGGTCCAACATGGCTGAGGCTTACTGAGTCAGCTATAGTGCAACACAACTCATCACACATCCATGGGCACCATGAAAATGAGAAACTTCTGACAGGTGTTCTCCAGTAAGTCAAGGTTTAAAAAAAAAATGCATAAAAAACAAGTGATTAACTACAACCAATTCTTCACAAATAACAGTTGATGCCAGTGAACATGACATACCTTCACTGACATATGAACTTAGAGGGAAGACTCAGGAGTAGATGTGTCCGGGAATCAGTGCTCCCTCGGCACACTTCCAGCTCCTCTTGGCTCTGGTGCCAAAATGTTACTGAACGAGAGACTGAACCCCAAACTGTTCTCTGTGGTTGGAAATATGGTCTTGCATAGTAAAAAAAATATGGCAGATGGATTCTTCAGACAAAACAAGTGAACCTTAGAGCATTTTGTCTCTTTATGGTGAACAAAGAGATGAATGCCAGGTGAAGGCACTTCATCATGGCTGTGAGCGTCTGATGCAACCCCTGATGCTGTGTCATATCTGACCACAATATCACAGTATAGAAGCAGCAGTTTGAGTGGCAGTTGTCTGACAAGCTGTGTGAACACTCTGGACATGGATATTCATGTTTCCCTCATGGCTTACATATCCTGCTGGTGCACGACATAAAGAGGCTAAGTGCATGAGACAAGACAGAGAAAGAGAGAGGGTCATAGAAAATACTCAGGGTAGAGAGAAAGGCTAAGGAAAGACAGAGAGAAAAGAGCGCTGATGGAAGGTAGGAAAGTGTCTCAACTGTAGCTCATGAAAGATGCATCCAAACTCCATCGGAACAAGAGTCCATTAAGGATAAATGATGAACTGCAATATTTATATGACAAAACAAATCTTTTCCCCTTTTAAGCCAACCATTGCACACGCACACACACACACACACACACACACACTGCAGGGCATGCAACTGCTTTCAGTGACCGAACATCTTCAGTTGATTAAGGCGAACAGGGCAGTTTCCCCTCACTTGGACACTTTGGAGGTTTGTGAGACTATAACGACATATATTAACATGATTTTTCTCCATTTTCCTCTTTAATAAATATTAATGCATAAGTAATGGTGTTGCAGTAAGCTGAAGTAGCTTCTTTTATCGACTTCGCAGCCAGTTGGAGAACAGTGTGGCTGGTGTGACTACTCTGAAACTGTGTCATTTGCCAAAGGCGCCATAACATAATTACCCGACAGTGTGGTGATACTCAGACTCTACTGAAGAAAGTGAACGGGCTAACCAACGTCCTCAAAACATAGGTTTCATGGTTTTATACTCAATACGGAGAAATCGTTCACTTAACTTATTCCAAACCCTCTGATAAAAGTGGGCCAATAGGTTGCACTTTTTTTTTTCGTAAAGATGTTGACGTGGACGACTGTGCGCCTGTCTGTCAAGATAGGCTACTAGTACAATTTTAACCGTTTCACTTAATATCAAACGTTTGAATTTCTACAATTATAGTAAGTTGTGAGCTATTGCCATATACGTGTTGAAACCAAAGTTCACTGCCTCTTCCGAGTAACCTCATAATGGAGAAGGCAAAATTGACATCGGGACATCCATGTTGTGCAATGGAACAGTAAACAGAGCTAAATAATTCGATGTTGGAACACATTGTAGTATTGTCAATTCTTTAAATGCCAAAGTTCAATAAACATGCGTACGCTACGCACAAGAGTCAACATTCAGCTAAACACAGATCGTTAATTCCATTAGCTTAGTATGCTCCCAATTGCTAATCGTCCCCATTTATGTAAAAATGTAGTCATTAACGTTGGAGAAGCAAGGTCGCCGATAGCTTACCTGGATATTACAGGAGACCTCAGAGTCGTCCAAAAGACGCACGGTGCATTGGATCTCCTGGTTGAGGGAAGGGATGCTTGGACTACGAAATCGAAGCATTTTCATGGTCTCCGACCACACATATCAAATCCTTAAGTGTGAACAACACGTGAAACGATCTGCCTGGCGAGTGGTGAAAATGGTCGTGCGCGTATAACCAGAATTTGTCGCCAGCGTGGAGGGCTGTGGTGTCACAGGACTTGGATAACGACCCCCTCTCCCTCCCTCTCTACTCTTCATCCTCTACCTCCCCCTTGTCTCTCAGAGCCTGAACAGACTTCGCACGACAAGCATCGTAAGCCTATGGCGCTATCATAATAAAGAATTGTGACATAAAGGAACCACTGAACACCTTTTGTGGAAAATAACATAGCGTTGACATGCAAATAGCGAATACACGATCATAAATGTACCTGTACACATTCATTGTGGTCGCCAATAGGTATCGCAATCTTCTGTTTTGTGCGAAACAGTAATATGTTAATAAACATTGAATTCGTGCACTTGAATTTATTCAAATGCAGAGGTGATCACGTCTATACATATCTGCCAGTGTTTCGAGCTTGCATCATACCAGGCTAAATTTCCCCTGCCATTAGAAAAATATGGTTTAAAGTCTACATGCAAGAAAATACATTTAATCTTTTTTTCTAACAGAGAAACACAGACGGTTCGACTGAAAAAGCTTTTTATTAAAACTGAATGATCCCTTCTACATTACAGCAACGGAGAACACCCCCTGTTGTCAGAGCGTGTGATGGCATCCCGTTGCCAGCAGGGGACATTGCAAATTCATCTTCTTTGAAGTGGCATTTAACTTGGTCATGGATCATGTCTTTTAAATAATAATGTATCTTAGTTTAACAAGGCATTGTGGGATTTAACATAACATAAGCCACAAACCCCTTTCAGTGCAGTAACATATGTTGAGAAACATGCCAACATTTGAAGGGTGCCAAGCACAGAGAGGACAGATTAGAGAAGGGCATAAGAGAGAAGAGACTGATCGCTGAGTTCATCCATGAGAATGTGGAGACCCTGAAGAGGCGGAAGAATGTGCACTTGGTTTGTTTTCTTGTTTACGATGCTCAGTGATTTGAGAGTGAGGCAGGGAAGGTCTTCATTAATCACCCTCCAAGCATTTTTTCGCCTTCCGGTTGCCCTGGAATTTAGGCAACAAATTAAGAGGGGGGGAGTAATCAACAAAGCCTAAAAAAAAAAAAACTGTCATGATGGTGATTTATAGCTTACTAAATATCTCAGAACTGGTACTCTGACATGTCAACATGCACCACACAGCTGGGCTCATTTCAAATACAACAAAGATGATGATCAAGTGGAACTGTGCTTAGCAAAACCCTGATGGCTGCCTGACTTGGCTGACTTAGATACCTTGCTGATCTTCACCCTGCCTCCCTGCTTCATCTAATGAAAGAAAAGCACAGTTGTCACACAATGCATGCGCGCACACCCACACACACATTCATGTTCAACAGCTTGACAATGCTCCCAATTTCCTACATATAAAAAAAATACATTCGTATAAATTGCATTAGGGCTGGGCAATATGGCTTAAAATATGTCAAGTATTGTTCAGGAGACACGACATACAGTGGTTTTGTATTTTCCTCCAAAAGTAACAAGCATATTGAAATCGTTTAATAATGATTTGAGCCCAAAACACCACTTGAGGTGAACCCTTTAACAACAAAATGAGTCAAAGGTCAAACATGAGCTACTAATTCAAAGCAGAATACATAAATAAAAAAATATAAATCTCAAACCCAAATCATAAAACATTTACGTACATCTTTAGATTATAAGCACAAAATGCAGACTTAACTAAACTACAGACACTCTGTAAAGAACTACAAAGCAGTTAAGAATAAAAAGCAAAAACAAGATGTTCTGCATCCATCCCTAATGATAAATGGAGTAATTGAATGTGGTTTGTGTAATGGGTGGACCGGTTCCTTCTTGTCAAGTTCACTTGAGCACCAAATAGTGTTGCACCCTACAACTACCACTCAGTGCACCTATAGGTTTTATTTATGGGGATGGCTGAACCAGGTTAAACTTTTACAAAGCAATTCAAAAAGATACAACAAGCAGATTGGCAACTACAAATGCCATGCATTTACACCACTTACCTGATGCTTGGTTTGGTCTGACTGCAACTCTTTCACTTTTGACCGTTCTTGTTCTAAAGCAGCATGCAATACCGACACCTGCTCAGCACAAAAGGACAGCAAGATAGGAAAATAAATATGACATTAGTAATAAATAACACCAGAGTCGCGGACCTCATTGACATTTAATTAATCTCCCATTACATGAATCCTATTTTATTTTAACCTCTCAAACAAATACACACAATCACACCCCACCTGTGATGACAGTTCTTCTTTGATATTTAGTAATTCGTCTACTTGCAGTAGTATCTCTGCTTTGTCCTTCACTGTGATGAAAACCGAAAGAATGAGGTGGGACAGAGAGAAATAAAATGCCCTGTAATCAAAAGAGGCAGCCTAAAGCGTTACTGTGTTGGCTGTACTCACTCTCGCCCTGCTGGAGCATCTTAAGAAGTTGGGCATTCCTGGCCTTCACTTCTTTATATTTCAGCTGTGGGAGGGCAAATGGGCCTTTAACTTTATGTCAATACTATAAAGTTAATTCAAGTATATACTATGCTCACAACACCTCTGCTAAAAAAGAAGGGTTTTAATTGCTATTGAGGACACTAAAATACATTTACATCGTCATTCATAACATAAGATCAAAATCCGATTGTCTAGAGTAAAGAGTTTTTTTAAGTCAAACGGCTAGAGAGTGTAGTTTTGGTCTGAAATAATGGTTAGCGCATGGATTTTTTTGTGTAAATAATAGTCTTACTACAACATGTTTATCTGACCTCCCATTCAGAGATTGTCTTTTTTAACTGCCCAATCTCTTCATCTTTCTTCTCCAGTTCAAACTTCAACTGTTCAGTCCTCACATCCTGCATGGAATGAATAGAATAATGAAGAAATGCAATATCCTAAAAATAAACTACAATCAGAAAGTCATTTAAGGTGATTTATCAACAACACAATAATACAGAATCTTAGAATTTAGAATCCTTATTGTGGCCAAGTGTACTGTATTTGGAATTTATCCTCTGCATTCAACCAATCGTGAATTTGTGAAACATAGTGAAAGGGGCAGTGAGGGATTAGGTGCCTTGCTCAAGGGCACTTCAACCATAGACCACTGGTGGGGGATTGAACCGGCAACCCTTCGGTTCCAAGCTCAATGCTCTAACCAGTAGGCCACAGCTGCCCCGTAAACAATCCTTCTTCAAAAACAACGGATACCCGTTTTAACAACATTAATTTAATCCACAAGACCTGTCCCTTCTGTTCTGAGATTGCAGCTGGTTGTGCTGTGCTAAATTCTCACCTGCTCGTACTCTGACGAGGTGTTGACCTCTTGTCCAGCACTGTTGGTGAACTGCTCACGCCTTTTGTCTCTCTGTACAATTTTGCTCACTTCGTTTTCCAACTTGTCAAAAAACTTGTCATCACGAACAGGAGGGTTTACAGCTTTGGACTCCTAGGAAAGTGTCAGAAGAAATGTGTGAATTGCTGAATGAACCTCCATAACCACAGAGAGAAAGTTTTCCACAAAACGAATCCTGTGAAATAGCTTGCACAGCTATCAGCACATACTGAAGCTACTCTGGAATGCAGAGATACTATGTATAAGGATGCACTGACAGTGGACAAGTAGAATCACTACTAAACCACTGATGACATTTCAAAACGCTTTAAAATCAACATCAGGACTAAACGATAACATAACAGAAATATACAAACCTCTTGTCGTTTGCTGAGCTGATCTGAGAGAGAAAGAGACAGGGAGAGAGAGATATTTAGCTGACAACTGGAGATTTAGCTAAAACTGGAATATCTGTAGGCGAGGCCAGGCTAAACTTGGACGGAAAGAGGATGGGAAGGGACAGTACTGTATGTGAGAAATTCCAAAAGAGAAATGTAAAGAAGTTGGGTATGTGTGTGTGTGTGTGCGTGTGTGTATGCTTCCCACCGATGTTGGCGTCTGTCTGGAAGTCCTTGAGGGAGACGGTGAGGCACTTGTCTTTGCCCTGCTGGTTCTTCTTCTTCTTCTCCTTCTTACTCCCTGAGCCCTTGGGCTTAGGTGATGCCTGCTCTGAGCTCCCAGCATCCTGCAGGATAAGTTATCTCTGAGACCAATTCAGCTCAACACAATAGATAATTATCTACTAAATACATGTAGAAATTACTGACTTCATATTTGTGTACTGTATAGGTATTTATATCTTATTAAACCTACCTGTTTTTGTTGTTCAAATTCAAGCTTGCTGAGAATAAGTGCCTTCTCCAGGTCAGCTTCATAAAGTTCACTGGTAAGCTAGAAAAGAAACATAACATTGTTGGGAATAAGAACAGAGCTAAAACAGCCCAAGTTTCAGACCAGAGTACAGCATGGGTTCCATTTTTGTAAACCTGTTATGACCTTATCCACATTATCTGATAGGATTGATAAAATTCCACAACAGACCTAACCTGCTCAAAACAAATAGCAACACCTGAACCCGAATTATGTGCGCTCATATT
Organism: Limnothrissa miodon; assembly: GCA_017657215.1. NCBI lineage: Eukaryota > Metazoa > Chordata > Actinopteri > Clupeiformes > Clupeidae > Limnothrissa > Limnothrissa miodon. The sequence goes on from JAGFZM010002205.1 coordinate 79,457, forward strand.
TTGGACCAAATGAACAACATAACAACCACATTTTTTTCCCAAACTTAGATTACAGGTTCTCAAGGATGACTGTGATCCAGAAATGCTGTAAAATCCTTAAGATTTTACTTCAGATTTGTTTCTGTTGAATCTTTTGAATTTTATTTATATGTCCAAATTACTCAAGAAAATCCAAGCATGGACATCTCAACAGGAATAAATTCAAGACCATTTTAAGTGAGCAGCAGCCCTTTCTATATACTATAGCTAGATATGTTTGCAAATTGCCAGTGCTAATAGGGCATGTTTTTAGAAGGAAAATGGAGATCTAGGGCACATCAGTAATAAAAAAAAAATTCTCCCCCTCATCAAGAGTGCATATTAATGAGTGCATGTCAGTAATGAAAATAAGCGTATTTAAAAAAAGCCTTTTCTCCCTTGTCATGAGTTCATCATAATGAGCGCGGTGTAGCAGATAGCAGCATCATTAGCCTTTTAGGCTAATTATACACTCACTGGCAATTTGCTCAAAAGTTCAAGAATCACTGGTCTAGATCAGTGGTTCCCAACCTTTTTCTTCAGGGACCCATATTTTTACCACTGTAAGCTTTGGTGACCCATAGGTTGGGTCGCGACCCATAGGTTGGGAACCACTGGTCTAGATGCATGTTGATGTTTTGTGCCCTTTACAACCTTAATAAACAAGCTAGTTACCTGTTCATCCCTCTGCTTCCACTGCTGCCAGCCCTCCTGTGGACCAATATGATCCCCACTCCCGCTCAGAGCACCTGGCTGGAGCAGCTCACTTGCCAGCCCCTGCAAGCTCAGTGGTACAGCAGCAGCTCCAGACTTCTGGGGGAGCTTCTTAAAGGCAAGGTTCCTGAGCTGAGGAAAGTGCGTGGTGCGGCCAGTTTTAACAAATACATGAGGAGATCATTCTAATACATATCATTCTCCAATAATTCTACATTAAGAGATTAGATAGTACCTGACCCAGGCTAGGCTGACCATCAGAATCTGGAAATATCATTATGAACTGAATGCTAGCCATTTTGTTGGACCCTGCTCACCTCATTAGCTTCATTCTGCTGTTGGCCTTTCTTGCGTTTCTTTTTCTCCTTCTTTTTATCATTATTCTGATTTGACTTTCCACTCACTGACTTTCCCGTTCCACCTTTTCCAGTTTTTCCACTCTTCTTTCCAGGTTCCGAGTCTGAATCTGAATCGGAGTCGACTTGAAGCAGAGCAAAGCGCGAAGCTGTGGTAGGCACCGAAATTACTGTAGATGCCATCTCGCATCTGTGTGACATGTAAAATGCAAACCATTTTCTTATCCACATCCTAATAGTACACTATTGACAGATGTCAAATACATGCAATACATGCTCGTCATCAAAATTTCTACATTATTAAATACACTTGTGTTCGCATAAATGCACTGATGTCGTTGAAGGACTCACACTCATGCAGGATTCATATTTAAATTCATATGCTAATGTTAAAAAAAAGGCTACCATCAATAACAGACTGTTCTACTTTATTAATGTTAGCTACCCATTTAGCTACGGTAAGTGTGATGCCACCATACTAGCCACATTAGCTAACAAGGACTTTTAAATAGCTCACTATCTTACTGAGCTCCCAACGTTAAAGTTAGTCCTATTGATCAGATGACTTTGAGTTTACAATACGCGCCTGACAGGATATAAATTTAAGCTGGCTGTCTTAAGCATCTTATTTATGTAACAAAAACGACTTTGCTATAACACTTACACCCGGTATAGTTAGCCAAGTGCCAATCACAATGCTAAGGATAGCTCGTTAACGCTACCAACCAACACAAGCAACATGATTGTTAGATTGCAACGTACAGTGATTCATGTTATCTTTTAATAAACTGCTAGCTCAGTTCAGCCTTGATTCGAAAACCGTTAACGTTAAGGTCAGATATGTAGTGAGATAGCTGGCTAACGTTAACGTTAGCTGTAATGTCACGGATCTGAGTTAGGACTTTACGTTAACGTTTTCTATGATAAGTAAACTTAACGACAACGCTCACGCTTTAAAGATGGGACGTTAAGTGATGGATAGTACAAACTGGTCCGAGTCAACCACAGCACAATAGTTACGATAGTGCAACATAGTACACTTATTAAGTGTTGTCAAAATATAATGATCAGAATGTATTACTTACAGTTTCCGAAACTTTTTTACGTTCTCTGTTTCTGCAAGTGTTATATCCAGACCGCAAGCACTGGGCTATGTTGGTGAATGCATACGGTGGCTCAGATGGACAAATGTTCTTGCGGTTCTGCCCATAGACTCAATAGACTGATCCGACCATAGATACAGTCTATGGATCCGACCGATAGCCTAGGTTACTACACGGGACCCAAAATGATTTTGTAAAAATGCTAAATTAAACTTCCCCTCATATAAAAATACACACCAAAGATACATATATTTTAGAAAAATACATAGGCAAATATATCCATTTAAATACGGTCCAAGATTAGATGAAACATTCATTCTTTCTTAATATTTGTATATTATGTTTTTTTTTTTTCCATCCAATTTTAGCAGAACCTGTATGTGTTCTGTTTCATATTTTCATGTTCTATTTCATGTCTATTTCGTATTTGTGTCATTACGAAACCTTTTTCGATAGCGGTTGATAGATAAATCACACCCTTGACATGTCTTCAGATAGGCCTATTCTCAGATTCAGTTTTGTAACAATGTTAGATGGGAACGAACTCAAAGTGCAAAAGTGGCGTCTTCTTCTCACTTTCAGGAGTGCTTGCATGCGACAACTCCTAGTAGTCCATGGTTTGACCCTAGTTATTCTGGTCTGATTTCACTGATAGCATAGGCTATGTAATATATCCTGTAGGCTATTAGTAATATAGGCTATGGATAACCCTAACATAATACATGCAAATAGGCGCCCTACAGCAATGTGTTGGCTAACAAGCCTTCTAAATAACGTGCCACAGGATAAAAACTGTATTTAAAGTAGTGTTCGGCCAAATTACCGCTGAGAGGCATGATCGCTATTGTAGTTATAATGTGTAGCTTATGTACATCTGATAAATTGAACATATTCACAGCCACTGTTCGGAAGTGACCTTTCAATATTTTCTTGTTTATCCCTGGTTTAGGCTATCCCCTTGGTTTTAGAGTTTACGTTACATCAGGTTTTCACTCTCAGCTAAGAAGTGGGTGAGACAGTGGTAAAGCTAAATGTTTATACTGGTTATATTATATGACATAGGCCTACTTAATCTAATAGACCTATCTAAACAAATTCAAAAGCGGAGCGGGCTACCTTCAGTACGGAGACAGGACATCGAGGAAATCTTACGTCATCACTATGAGGTCACAATAGCGTAAATGTTAACTCTGGCAAAACAAAAACAGGTTTCATTTCATTAGTTGAAGATTTTTCGAAAGGTAGCATATTCGAGAACCGCTGCGTTTTCTGTTATGTTTTACTATAGTTACCATATAGTTTATAGACATCTGTATTTGTACTTTGTTCATCTCTTTCCATTTATGCCAATACCTTACTGTGTATTTTTTTTTTAGGGTTAATGGATTCTGAAAACCTACAAGAGGAGTTAATCCAGCTCCAATTTCGAAAAATGGAGAAACGGAGGCTGAGGATAAACCAGGAACGGATGAAGATGGACACAATGACCCTGGTAAGTGTGAGTGCTCTCAAAATAAATAGGCATAATTGAAATGATGTAATTCTATAGTAAAATGTATGTATTGTATTAAATACCACTTCTGTCCTGGTGGCTTTAAAAGGTCATAAAGAATGATGACTATAGGTCTACAGGTCTGTAGGTCTACAAAAAATGCTGATAGGGAGTTTTTCCTGGCCCCTGTTGCTCATTTGTGCACTTGCTGTTAAACGTGATGTGACATGTCTTGTTGAATGCGCTTACATGATTGATTGATTGTTAATTGTTATATCAACTGGACGTATGTTGACTGTCTGTATGTGGCTTAGGCCTTGCTTGGGTGTATTACTGTATTAGCACTTAAGTATTTATTATATTTATTATTTTATGTGATGATGCACTGACCAGAGACATCTCTCAATTTCATTGTACCTGTGACAATGACAATAAAGGACATTCATTCATTCATTCATTTGTGTTTGACCTGAAATAACCTTTTCCTGCTTAAAGTTGAAAAGGTCAAAGGTCAATCACTGAACTCTAGCAAGCTGATGGTTTGAAACTGATTGCCAATAAAATTATTACTAACTAAATAAATTAGTGATTACCATCTGGAGCCTTGCATAGCAGCCCCCTCCACTGGTGTGGGAGTGTATGTGAAAGGGTGTGTGATTGGGTGAATGCCATAAGCAGGTGGCGCGTGTACATGCAGCGGCCTCTGGTTCTCCCAACCATGAGCATCACGTGTGGGATTGCTAGAAACGTAATTTCGATTCCTCTTTATGTCCTGTATATGTAGAGAAATTGACAATAAAGAGACTTAACATTTCTGTTAGATTGATACCATAGTTAGTAATACCACGTACCACAGACATTTATATCTACAGCCAGAAGCCAAAGTCTTCATACTAAAGATGTAGACCTGTAATAGGATCTGTGTTTGTGTGTGTTGGGGACTAGGGTAAGAAATTGTGGGATGGTAGGGTAGGGTAACGAGATAGGATAGCTTGTGGTTTGGTGTATGTCTCACAGATTCTCATTTGTACTTTCAGTACTGAATGAAAAACTTAACCAGAGGGTGGCATTGTCACCAGGCAACGCAGAAAATAGCTATATCCCTTTTAATCCCAACCATAGGGCTGCTGGTGGCGGCCATATTTGCCCTGCCCTGCAAAGTCCCTGCATAGCTCCACCCTAATCATTTTCTTGTGTCTCCACAGGACCACAATCTCACTGTGCTTGGCGGCTCTCTTCAGCCCCTCAGAGCTGGTGTGGCACCTGGCCGACATGACCTGTTGCCCTCCATCACCCCTCCACCCCCTAAGAAACAGCAGCAGCAGCAGCAGCCCTGCTCCTTATCCTCCTTGCCAGCATGTGTCCAGGGTCAGGACCCGGTACTTATGAACCTGTTGCTGGGTGACAGATTGCCCAAACGAAGTGACCTGCATCAATTTGGCAGAAAGAATCTCACTGGCCTTGACTTTGCCCACCCCCTGAAGCCGCTTATTTACAGAAGAGCTCCCAAGACACTTGCTCCACCTGTTACCACCAAGGGTGAAAGCCAGAATAAGCCAAAGAATATCAGGGCCAAGCGATCTGTCAAAACTCTCCAAGATGTTTGCCTGAAAAGCAAAAGTAGCCAGGGCAACATAAATGACAGTTATGGAGACCATTGTTGCCAAGCCCGGGTCCAGCAGGATACTGGGTGTGCTCAAAAAAACATGAATGTCCACCGGATTGCTGAGATGCATAGAGAGGTTTCTGTCACCTCAGAGAAAAGTCACCAGTGCAATGGTGCTCTCACTGGTGATGTGGGCAATGTAGACTGTTTAGGAACATCTGCAGGCAACTTAAGTCCAGTTGTTCCTTTCCTAAAGACCCCTACTCCACCCACCATTCCCAGTGTGATTGGTACACCCGCTACTCAGCACAAAGCCAAACCCAGAGTACACAGAAAGTTCCTCAACAGACTGCCACGCACCAGGAAGGCAGCATCACTGAATGTAGCCACGGGGGTTGTCCTTGAAGAGGAAAATGTGAAGGCAACATCACTGAGTGTGGCCACTGTGGCTGTCAATAGAGGGGATACAGATATGAATGGTGAGTAATATTAAACCATGAAGTTGTATACGCACTCATATCTCCTTTACATGCTCACTCATTCACACAGACATGCTCATTGTAATGTCTCAAATGGTTGCAACACAAGAACAGGACATTGGCTGGCTTGAGGAAATAATTAGACTACTTGGTTGTGCATAGGCGACAAACTAATCTTAATTAAGTCTACTTAAACAAACAGTGCAGCACAGTTATTAGACTGGATGTCACACATCATATGTTTGACCTTTGACATCCCAGAGCTCAAGTGTGAGAAGTCTGTGGAGACAGGGAAGGAGGATGTGAGAGAGTGTAAGGAGGAGGAGAAGCCACAAAGAGTTGTGAAGCAGACCAGCAAGCCTCAGCACTCCAGGGAGCTTCCAGAGCTGGCCACACTGCCTCCAGTGGCCTGCCCCGAGCAAGCTATCCTGCAGGCCTTTAGGCTTCTTAGCAATGATGACTGGTGGGAGTATAGTTAAGATAGGCTAGGCTAATTGACTCAATAAAACACCTAAATTCTCTCAAACTTAAGTTTGGCTTGAGTCTAGACTAGACAGGCACACATGAGCAGAGAACTGAAGCCTAGTCTTTAAAAATTCTTGATTAGTATTTGTGGGTTTACCATTTTGTGCTTTTGAAATGTATCCCATGTTCCTGAGTTGAGTATATTGTTGATGTCTCTGTAGGGAGCAGAAGGTTGAGGGTCTGGCCTCCATAAGACGTCTCTCCCAGCACCACACTGAGGTGCTCCTGCCCAAGCTGCACGATGTTTGTTTGGCTGTAAACCGTGAGGTTGGAAACTCTCTGCTAGTGCAGAGAAATTTGTTTTGATAACTTTTTATTCTACAGTATATTTAATTCATATTCGACTAATACAATGGTCATTCTACCTATCTCTACAAATCCAGGTGAAGAACCTGCGTTCACTAGTGTCCCGTGCTGCTATGGAGACACTGGCGCACCTCTTTGCATACTTGGGACGCGCCATGGATTCAGAGGCCGAAGGCACAGCCAAGACATTACTGCCAAAGGCTGGAGAGGCCAGTGGCTTCATCAGGGAGGACGTGCAGCTGGCACTGGGCTACATGGTCCTTAGTGTCACCCCCTCACGCTGCATGAGAGCTCTCATAAACACTGGACTCAGGTGAGGGGGAGAGAGGAAACCTGTCACCCTTAATTTCAAACTCTCCCCTGGTTTACTGGTTCTTCTCAAGCTATGTTTTACCGGTTCTCAACAGTTTGTCTGTGAGTACTGGAATCTCTGAATGTCATCTGGTTTCAAATCCTTTTCCTTTCAAGATGCTAACATTTTGCCCTCTGGTTCATTCATCAATCCATCCATTCTCGTCTCCCTGTCTTTCTGTTAATTAGCCCAAGTGTTTCTCTTGTTTATTAGGCACCGTAATGCAGCTGTAAGAAAGATGGCCGCACAACAACTGGAGGAACTTGCAAAGGTCATGGGAGCAGCCAGCATTCTGTCAGGCAAAAAGGACCTGACTGACCGGTTCATCCACTCAATCAGCTGCCTGGCCCTCGACTCTGCTCAGGAAGTTAGGTGAGAAAACAAATTGTTTTTTTTGGTCAATGTACTGACTGTGATTGTCAACAAGAGTTGAATCACCATTAGATTGAGGATTTAGTTGCTGAAAAAAAATGTATTTTGTGTGTAATTTTAACTGCACATTGATGCTTTGACTACGTCACCTTTAATGGGTTGAAGATGTCCTCATTGCAAATTAACCAGTGTATTTTGTGTTTGAAACAGGACCCATGCCCGTAACACCTTGGGCTTCCTGGCTTCTCATCCAAACTTAGTCAAGATGGTGGACAAGTTTGCTCCTCAGGGAGATCGAGTCGCTGTGAAGGACATCATCAACAAATGCCAGAAGAGGTGACAGCAAAGCATCAGTAAAAACGGCACAAACTAAATTATTTAACATACCTATTACCACACTGATAAATACAAATATGTTAGTATCATTAGCGAACATGATATAATGTAGAGGGAAACAACTTGGTGTCAATTTTTTTGAAGAATTTTTTTTTGTCCTCCAGCAGAAATGTGTGAAGTGAACCATCAAGCCAGAGGAATTATTCTGCCAAGAATGGCTTGTATACAAACCTGCACATCTTCTATTATGGCACAATCACAGCTTTTGTAAATTTGTCTTCCGTCCCTTCCTCACCACCAACCCAGCATTAGAAAGGATCAACCAGTCCAGAATTATTAAACACTAAACTACTCCCCAAACGTGTATTGGTGTCTGAACGTCTGAATTAGAGTCAGAATGCACTTTTAGCACTTGTGTCACTGCAATAATTAAGTTACTGGACCAGTAGATTTGTTCATTGGTGTAGTAAATAGTAAAGAAAGAGACATGAGACGGTTATATATAAATAAGCTGAACGTTTACTGCAATAAGTCTGTCGGTTAGAATGTACCAGGTCTCACAGCTTTTCTTCATGCTCAGTCTTCACTTTTCAACAACAGTTCAACAACATTCCAATAATAAGTTAAACAGATGAATGAAAGAATTGGTACGTAATAAAAAGATTTAATAAGTTTCAATGAAATTCTCATTAGTGATATGAGAAATTTAAAGTGTCATGGTTTTGAAGAATTCCTTCACCTGGAAAAACAAACATCCTGTCAGTGTATACCCACAGCCAATAGACCTTTTAGACTAATTTCAAAGCAAATAATTTACAGTGGGCACAGAAAGTATTCAGACCCCCTGAAAATATTTACTTGTACGTTATATTGCAGTCATTTGCTAAAATCATTCAAGTTCATTTTTTCCTCATTACTGTTCACACAGCACCCCATATTGACAGAAAACCACAGAATTTTTGAGATTTTTGAAGAAAAACTGTCAATGTCAACAATTCTGTGTTTTTCTGTACGTCTGAAGTAAATTCATGTACCTGTGTGATAAGCATCTCCTGCACTTTTGGATCCTTCTCAAACTCCAGGCCTGCATCAAGAACCAATACAGGGAGCTGCTTCATCATGTTTGAGTGAACCCTGAAAAAAACAACACAACACTGTATAGCAAAACACCAATTTCACTAGACAGCACTTCTGTTCTATACGTCTATTCAGTGCTGTACTTGTTTGATCTCAAAAAAGATTACATAATCCTGACAGCTACAGCTGAAGCTTATATTGAACATTTTATCCACATAAATACACACACACACACACACACACATATATATATATCAGAATAATAGTAGTCATTTAGAGTGTATGATAGCATATTCTTATAATATTACTAGCTTTTCTGAAAGCCTATACATAATACATATATCAAGTCACATACTTACACAGTAGTCTTATCTATTAGCCAGCTCTCATGCTGGGAGTGGAGCTTCTGCAAGTAGTCCAGCTTTACCTCTTTTTCCTCTTCTCTCCCCCTCTTTCCCAATCGTGCCATACATATCTGCAATAGAGCAATACAACTGAAATCACACCAAAGGAGTATTCCTCCATGTGTTCACCTATTAATATTTGTTTTAATGTTTCCAGATACTCATTCCCTGGTCTTTCTCTCTGCCTGTGACTGTGTCTGTGTACATGTGTGTGCGCGTGTGTCTTCATCGCACCTCTGGTGGAGCTCTGAGGTAGATGATGCCCTCTAGTTGCACAAGGGTGCCAAACTGCTCTAGAAGAAAAGAGTGCCAGTCCTGGTAAACAGCCCACTCTGTGGCATTAATGCAGCCCAACTGGAACATTGTGAGAGCAAAAATGTACCTGCCAAGACAGACACACATGAAGCATTAAGTGTCTTACATGTATTTGACACAAAGTGACCCTTTAACGAGGATTTGTCATGATCCATAAATCCAGGAAACACAAAACAGAAGGGAGAATGGACTGTCCCCCTTAGGAAAAGTGCCTTTGGTCAATACTCAGTTTGGTCAATACTCAGCTCATACATGGTTGTTCATATACTTCATACTCATTTCATATACATGCTTGCTCAAAAGCCAAGATGATATCAGTCATAAATCAATATTATCTTTCATCTGTTTTTTTTTATCTTACATATTGTAGTATGTGTTGTGTATTTACTAATTGAGGAATCTGCAGCTTATGGCTTTTGGCTTGAAGGGTTGCACCAAAGGGTTTCCTGACTGATCCCCAACCAGAAGAGAGGCTTCCAAGGTTATCTAACCCCTTACTGCTCTCCATGCACATCGGCAGAAGGCAGTCCACTGTTCTGGGTTACAGAGTGCTTCCCCACAGCGTTCACTATGTGCTGTGTGCGTTTCACCAGTTCAACACTAAGATCAATGCAGAAACCAGATTTTCCTCAAATGGAATTTGTTTGCATCATTTAACTTCACTTTTACATGTTTTCACAAGTGAAAGCTGCTGCTGCTGACCTGTCACTGTAAACAGAGCGCTCATACACCTGCACAGGTGTGTTGGTGGAGCTCAGCAGCTGTGGAGGAGCAGGCTGGAGCTGAGTGCGCAAGCGGCTCAGGAGGCTGAACGTCTGGAATGTGTAGGACCAACGAGGCGTGTCCGCGTACATCATCTCCAGCAGGTTACTCGCCGAAGTCTGCTTAAACAAACCAGGGTGGTGAAAGTCAAAGGACTATTAAGCTTTTCAGAAACACTGCACTCTTCATGTAATTCAAGAGATGGAACATAGTGAGTGCAAAAATGTACCAGCCCAGACAGACACAAATGAAGCATTAAGCATCTTATGTAACCTACATGTATGACACAAAGTGATCCATAAATCCAGGAAACACAAAACACAGAAGGGAGACTGGACTGTCCCCTTTTAAGCATCTCAATACTCTGTGCGGTGAATTCTTAGCCTCTGTAGCAAACACTTAAATACATGGTTGTTCAGAAATCCAAGATGATATCAGGCATGAGTCAATACAATCTGTTGTCTGTTTGTTGTTGGCTTTTTATTTACTAATTGGGGAATGCGAAATGTTCAGCAAGGCATAATCTGCTCATACGATACTGCCTAGTGGTGGCAGCACAGTCAACAGTATATAGGGTTTTTTTTTTTTTTTTTTAAATAAATAAGACGAAGCACTGGGAACAACTTTGTGAATCATGAATTGTGGGACAATTCCCCACTGTGTAAAACAACTCACTGGCGAATCAAGTTCATAAATAGAGAAGAGAAACACTTTCTGAACTTGCAAGCATTGTTTGACTACAAGTACTGTTTTGTGAATGTTTTGGTGAAATGGCCAGCAGTGTCCATGACATTTGCAAGAACAAAAGACCCTGGCTAAAGCTGGAAAGAATGTGTCGTCATCCACTGTGAAACGAGTACTGTACCAACATGGGTTTAGAGGATACTCTGCCAGGAAGAGGCTATTACTTTAAAATAAGCATGTTTGCAAATGCACACATGGACTAAGACAAAAAATGTGTCAGTGTTTATCTACTGCAATACCATTGTCGTCCAGTAGGGGGAGCTAGGGGTTTACGAAAGGATAAGCACTTGGGGTAAACCATAGACTGCGAAGTGATCAACAAGACAGTACATGTGGGAGGTTAGCTTTCAAGAGTTTACTGCTACAAAGAATAAAAGTTCATTGTTCAAGGAACCATGTCTCTAAAGAAAAATGAACACGGTCACCTACCATACAAAACTGGCTCACGATTAATTAAGTCATGAGACTCACCTGTGATGTGCCCTCAACATTCTGCCATCTGCTGACAGGCTCAGGAATCACCTCCCAATCCTGATCCACTGTTTGTAGAAGACGCGCAAACGTGGATTTCCCCACAGCTTTATATACAAAACAAAAAATATATATCCTACTGAAATCACTGCCATAATTATATAACAATATTACACGATGATGTACTTTACTTACACTTACGCGTAAGATGAAACAATATATTTACCAATGTTTCCCTCTATGGATACACGTTTAATATGGTTTCCCAAGCCCTTCTGGCCGACACTGTACTCATGAATGGGCGAAGTCGAGAGACAACGCTTAGTCGCCCTTGTTGCCATTGTTGCGTTATTGACAGTCTGTATGGTTTTGACACGTGATTTAGTAAGATGACAATGTCCCACATTTCTTGATAAAATGCAAAACGTGGAGAAACTGTGAAAGGACAGATATCTGTGCATGGACACTGTGGTAAACATTACCACCACTACACAGTGGATCACACCGAATGAGTGACCGGCTGACAGTAGGGTTCGATAAAGGCTAACTACTACCTACCGATCTACGAGACGGCAGTGCATAATCCGAGCAGGAAGGTCTAAATTCCATAATCCCGTGATTTTAATGAGGAAGTAAGCCTATGCCGTTATATATCAAATTCTTTTCAAAATAGACGACCGTCATATCATACCGTATTTTTCCAGAAACCCGCGTCTGTTTCTTTGTAGTATCAATTGTAGACTTTTTCCGGGGCAGCAATGCTAATTCAAAGTAAAAGTCCTAGACGCATGTCTTTGAAGTAGGCTACAAAGTTTGTACTACAGAACAAACCAGACAGTGACTAAATAATTAACTGAATATTTTTGGCAACACAATAACCACAACACATTTAAAGAATTTGCTCTGTCTTTATTGAAAACTATACTATACCACAAAATGACAATCACAATCAGTCAATATATGGTCTCTTTAAGGCACAGTTTCAGTTCAGGTCACAGCCCATGGAGAGACAATTCCAGTCAGGATGTGATGAGGCATAATGGATTAAGAAATGGATGCCAAATTTTACAATCCATGGTGTAATTCCTAACCTGACCTGGCTGAACTTACATTTCAAATAATCTAAAGCACAGCATTGAGCATTCCCTCATTTGGGCTCGAGAAGATAAAAAAAAGAGGAAAAAAGAATAACTACTTCCCATCAGCCTGTCTCCAAATCGAACACAGAGCACCAAATTCATTATTAAAACAAAAGGTACATAAAGTAACCTTAGATACAAACTGGTGGTTGTCTTGAAAGCTGACCCAAAAACATGTATTGTCCCATTACATTTTTTTTGTTGCTATGTCCAATACACTTTTGCTTAAGGTCCTGTATGTGCTTACTCCAGGCAAACAAACATACAAAAACATCAGAAGATTATTTTATGGACAAGAGCCTCCACGCAACAGTCTAGCTTCAACAGTACTTATGAATACTGTTACAGAATGTTGCATTGAGAAGGCTGAGGTAAGATTACAGGATAAAAAAAAAAAAACATTAAGTGATTGATTAGCAAGGCACTTCTAGCCTGCAGTGACACACAGGCTGAATTCCAATTCCCATGTGTCAGCCCTCAAACCTCTCCAAGCTCTCAGCCCACAAAGACATGAGGAATTAACTGAAGATTGGCTGATTTATATCAGTTAGAAGGCCCAGGGTTTATGGTTAAGGGGGACACTGGGATGGGGCTATTAATGCCCGAGCCAGATCTTAGATGTGAAACGCCCTACCAGCTGCCGTATCATACTTTGTGCATTTAGAATTTGAATGACAGTAGTTAAAGATTTCAAAGTAAAAAACAAAAAGTTTTAAACAATGCCTTTAAGTCCAACTACGGTGATCATTAACAGGAAGTGCATTCATGTCCCTTATAACACGATACCCCAGACCTATTTTGTATTGCTGTGATGATGTAAATCCTAAACAATACAGTACAAATAAACTGTGAATGCTGATACTGTCTTTGTGTGCCAGCACGAATAATAATAATAATAATAATAATAATAATAATAATAATAAACAATAAAACAGCATGTGGACTCTTTGCACAAATTGATTGCAGTGCCAAGAGAAATCACATTTTAAAATAAAATACATTAAAAAATAAACCTAAAATACTTTCATGATAACAAATAACCTTTATGACAAAACTGTCTTGCTAGAAAAAATCTCAAATTTTTAAATTAAGAAACTTGTCCTACTTTCTACATAATTTTAACATTTTACCCAATTCTTTAAAATTTACAAAACAAGGTGATCAGTGACATTTAAGATGTGTGCAATTAAAAAGCAAGATCTAATACCAAGACCTCAAACGCCAGCATTAAAAGCAATCTATCAAAAAACAAACAAAAAAAACATCAAATGTTAAGTATGCGTGGTAAGTATAGATAAATGTGAAAACAACTACCTGGAGTGAAAACAACGATAAAACACAGGTGTGATACTTAAATTTTAAGATTCACATTAGGTCCCATTTTAGGATTCACTGAATATCACAGAATGTAGAAACCTCAAGACTGTTACTTAACTCTGAGAGAGAGAGAGAGAGGGAGAAAATAATCAGGACAGAGAGGGGTACTAATGGAAGAGATTCTGTTGTGGAGAACACTGGAAACATAATAAAAATGTACTTCGATTGCTTATCTGTCTTTGGTGCACAACTTCTCAATGAGATCCTGCAGTGGAGCCAACTCCCTGCGATCAATCAAGGTAAATTCCTGCAAAACACAGTCAACTTTCAAATAAACATATAAAACAAAACAATTTTTGTTGTTAAGACAATCCACACAAACAGCTGTTTTGTTGTTATTCTGAGTACTTTCAGATATAGTTTGAAGTATTGTTTACTTGTACAGCCAGAGGTGTGATGCTGTAATGTGTGTAATGTTTCCTCACCTGGACAAAGAAGATGAAATGCTTAAAGGAGGTGTTTAGGTGAGCCTCCTCCTGTAGTTGCATGACTGAGTCAAAGTGCTGGTGGTAGATGTGGGCATACACACGGAACAAGCGCTTTAGGATGGTCTTTGCCACAGACATAAAGTTTTTAGGGAATGGTACACCTACACAGTGGAAGAAGGGTTAGAGGCTAAAAAGCATGGAATTTAAATTAAGATGATTTCAGAAGGTGTGTCTCAAAGTGTTGGACATGTGCTTCAAAACAGGATAGCAAAATTATTCTCAAACAAGTGTCCAATCTGAACTATATTTCCATATTCTTCTAAGAGATTAATTGCATTTTTTATATTGTTTTTTTTTTTCAGTTTGAATGAAACACAAAAGTCGCACAGGCAAACACACACAAGTACTTACCAATCTTAGAAGGAAAGAGAGTCTCATCATCCAGCTGATCTTGCACCCACGTCATCAGATAGTCAATGTATTTTGGAGCAGAACACTTTATCGGCTTCTTAATGTTTGTGCCATCAGCCCAGTGGTATTCATATCTGAAGAAGAATTTAATTTCTTTCAAATTTGAAACTTTGAACAAAATTATATTTTTATTTTGTTTATTGGTTTTCAATTAGAATCACAACAATTGCCAAATATATTTCACAAATTACAAGTCACCCCCTTACACAGAGGAGGAGGAGGAGGAAGAAGAAGAAGAGGCAGAAGAGGAAGAAGAGGAAGAAGAAGAAGA
>JAGFZM010002205.1:94584-116272 GCA_017657215.1 Limnothrissa miodon
GAAGAGGCAGAAGAGGAAGAAGAGGAAGAAGAAGAAGAGGAAGAAGAGGAAGAAGAAGAAGAGGAAGAAGAAGAAGAAGAAGAAGAAGGAACAACAACAATACGGTAAACAAACAAAATTATATATTTATAACAATGTTTGTAACCTAGGGTTAGGGTTATAGCGTTGTTGCAATGGTAATCCTGCTCAGTACGAGAGGAACCGCAGGTGATAGCCGGGGAGTGCAGTTCAAGTCCCATCTGGGCGTTTTTTTTTTTTTGCAGTTTTGCATCCATCATTACAGTTTGTGGAATACTACCTCTTCTGCTTGTTAAACTTTCCTTTGTGCATGTTATCAAAGAACATATGAGGAACAAATGTTTCCTGGGCAATAGTGAGAACCTCTGGCTTTATCTTTAATCCAAAAGCAAATAACTTAAAAGTTGGAAACTTGTAAGATGTCAGGGGGTAGAAGGCTGTCAGTTGTTGTCATCAGAAACTATAAGAGGAGTGAAGGAAGCCATCTATATCTGGAACAACCAGCTTTGAACAGAGGAGCTACATTACCCATCTACTACATACCATTTTGTGTTGAAATCCTATTCGAGAAAATATTACTTTCCTTCACCAGCAGAGCAGTTCTTACTCTCTGGATGCTTTGATCATAATGATTCTGGCACCAATTCATATATTAATTATAACTAATCAATCAATCAATGTGAGGCGTGTGGTCTGATGAGGGGTGTGGTCTGCAGCTCACAGATCCATCTAAGACCATGTTCACACGGAAACGAAGCCAGGCCTAAACGCACAAATACTTTATCAAACCGGCGTATCATCCAGACGAAGCCGGGATTTTGGGGGTCTGTAAACGAACATTTTTGAAACCAGGGGCCCATTGCAAAAAGTTGGATTAAGACATCCAGGATAAGACAAGAGCGTCCAAGCTTAATTGGTTGCACAAAGGCTGAGCGAGGATAAGCAGACACGGATTCATCAAACCAGGTGTAACCTATCCTGGATAAGTGCGCGATCACGGCTCCCTCAAATAGACCCCGCCACTGATCACAGATTGACAGATTTACCATGGTAGAGCAGCATTTGCTACTTTTCTCCGTCGGAGGCAGAATCATCATGGACGCGTGCTAGGAAGTCAAGGATATAATTAATGTAAATGTAAATGGAGCATTTAAATAATTGGAAAATCTTGGAAAAGTTTACTGAATGAGCTAGAATTTTAAAAAGATTAATGCTTATGTTAGAATGCAACTAATACTAAGTATCGTTCATCTTTGTTTAGCGTGTGATGTTGCCATGGTAACGCGTGTAGAGAAAAAGAGGATTCAGAGAAGGTAAAAAGTTTTTTGTGAGCACGTCCCAGTTCATTTTAGTGAAGATTCCACCTGTAAACGAACCGGAGAAGAAAGGCAACATCGCCACAGTAATAAAACAAAGAGAAAAATCGTGGCAAAGTATTGCTGACCGCCTGAATGTGTAAGTAGTGCACAATTACACACACCGGTCCACTGAAACATCACAATTGCAATCCAAATAGGCTAGTTAAACATCACAGTTGTAGGCAACTCTGATTATCAATCAGTCTATTTTTTAATTGAGAACTGCAGATATAAGTGATATGAGTGAAACTGAGTAAATGTAACTCCTCAGATTGTAACTAATAAATATGTGAGCTAATAATAATAGGCCTATTGATAACGTGAATTTATATAACTTCTTTAAATGGACCTAAGGCATGCTTACTGACTGACATTAGGCTACTTACATTAAGTTTTTCTTTTCTTGTGTTTGCTCTACATCTGTGTAATGTAGATTAAACATGACTGGGCCAAAGTCAACATGGCAGAAAGTCAAAATTATATACAAGAACATTCTCCAGAATAGTTAGCGCCCTGACTAAGACAGACTTAACAATGCACAAGCATAATATTACCCAGATAGAAGCATATAATACCCAGAAAGTGCAGGCTCACACACCGTCTATAGGCTACTATTTTAGCAGTTAAAGAGAAGACCCACCACCTGTGCCTTGCCAGTGGGTTAAGTGAACATAGGTTTTGATTTTGTTGATTGATGAACACTGTAGCCTACATTGCTTGTGATGTGCATTAATTGGTTTAATAGTCCTCATCTTGTGACTTCAGATGGTCTGCAAAGCTGCCTGTCAGATCAGCAATGTTGTGGCAAAATGGCCTGGCTGGTCTTTCGGGCGTCCAACATATATCAGCGCCTCTCACAAGGTGAGCCAAATATCCCTTATGAATATACATTTACATCATGGCTGTGTCAAGAATGTCACTTTGTTTATGAGGTTGTGATGATGAGACTTTTTGTTGACAGGTGAATTTTCTGCTGTGTTACTGGGAGACAGGGCGTATGCCTGACACCTCACACAGACCCCCAGGAAGCACAGCAGGCCTAAAACCATGCCTATGCCAGGACCAGTGCCAGGGTTTAAATGACCTTTGGCCTCCTGAAGGCACGATTTCAGTGCCTTCCCAAATTAAAGGCCCTGTGAAAACATGCGACATTACTGTGGCATGTGCTGCCCTACATGTCAAATTATTTTAATTAATATGCATGCCTTAAATTTAAGTTAAATATATCCTGTAGTTGCAAATACGCATGCAGTGAACTTTAGTTAAATATGCCCTGCAGTGAGAGAGGAATTTGTGTATGCAATCTATGTGTTGTATAATAAGCTTTGATTCTGTGCTTTCTATCTTGTCAAGTCACTGTGGTTTACCTGTTTTGTTTTTTTCCCTAATAAATAAAGGAACAAAAAGTTATTGTCAACTTCCAGAGAGGCCACACCTGTCACCACCCACTGACCATCGACAGCACTGCGGTAGAGAGGGTGAGCAACACCAAGTCCTTGGGGGTGCACATCAGTGAGGACCTCTCCTGGACTACCAACACCACATCACTGGCCAAGAAAGCACAACAGCGCCTCTACTTCCTGCGCAAACTCAAGCTGGCAAGTGCCCCACCACACATTCTACAGAGGAACCACTGAAAGCATCCTTTCCAGCTGCATCACTGTGTGGGGCGGTAGCTGCACTGACTACAACAGAAAAGCTCTACAATGCATTGTGAGAACAGCTGAGAGGATAGTTGGTGGACCACTCCCCTCTCTGCAAGACATCTACGCCTCACCCGCAAAGCCATCACAATTGTCAATGATGCAACCCACCCCGCACTCTGTCTGTTCAGCCTCCTGCCCTCTGGAAAGTGATAAGGAAGTCTCCGCTCCCGCACCACCAGGCTCACCAACAGCTTCATCCACCAGGTTGTGAGACTGCTGAACTCTCTCCCCTCCTGGCTCCCAGCCAGTGGAACCACCAGACTGGCAGGAGTATAGGAAGACAGATTGGACTCTACCCACCCCCCCCAACCCACACACTCCCCAACAAGGAAACAAACACTCTGAACTAAGAACTAAAAACAACACTCTCGACTGAAAACAACTACCTCTGCATTGCAAATTGCACACAACTGCTGCTATATATTTTAGTATTCTTTTTTACCACTATTTATATTACTACTACTGCTGCTACAATCTTGTGTTGCACCAAAAACAACAAAAAAAACCTTACCAACCACAACCTGGGACTACCTCAAGTAGACGAGTATACTACTTCCCAGTATACACTGTTGGAACACTTACTATATGTTATGTCTTGTCTTGTTATATCCTGTATGTTACCTAAGTATAATGCCCTAAGCCTACTTGCACTTTTTTTACTTAACATTACCTTATTGTTTAGAACTGTTTTTGTTGTGCATCTGCACTTTATTGTTGTCAACGTCTACGCATGGGACAAGTGTGAAACGTAATTTCGATTCCTTTGTATGTCAAGTACATGTGAAGAAATTGACAAATAAAACTGATTTTGACTTTGAAATGTCACACTTTGTATTTATATTCATATGGGATGTGTATTTTATATGATGGAGTATTAGGGGCACACTGAGGAAGGAATATATATATATATATACATTTATGACATTGGCTCTTTCTGTGGAGAAGATGCAATTTGCTGCATATTCTTTTTAAAGTCCTGATACTTATAGGATGCTGATGTTCCAAAAGATTAAGTATCTTTTTGTTTGTGAAAGCTTTACTGAAGCACAATTCCACAAAATGCTCCACAGCCCTCAACTCTCCTCTAAAACAATTGGTTACGATGTTATGACTTTATAAATGTATGACATATATTAATATTAAAATATACATATATATTAAAATGTGTATATATATAATCTAATGATTGTAACATCATCTAAAATAATTTCTATAAAATGACTGACAGTGGAATAACTAGTGGTTTCAGTTGAGTCTGAGAAGGGATAAGATTAAATAAATCCTGGAATTTAGCCTGGTCAGGGGCAGGCTTACTCCACAGAATAAATCTCCATGGTAACTTATACCATAACATATCCTGCTGCCCCCTATCCTGGTTTTGTGCAACTGGATCATGGATAAGTTTAGCCAGGATAACCAAGATAGGCATGTGTCGTTTTCACTCGTTTTGCGTACATTCATGTGGTCGCACACATCTTCTGAGCTGGCTCCATGTTTACAGAACACGGTTCGGAAATGATGTGCGTTTTTTTCTTTGTGTGGACATAGCCTAAAACTTGGAGATACAACACCTGGCTAGAAATTAAAAAGCGTTTTGGATGAAAGGTGAAATGTCTTCAAGATCCAGTTGCTTAAAACTAAGAACTAAGTTCTAATACTTAGAACTAAGTATTGAACATATTCTTATCAACCTCAGAACATTGCTAAGAGCTTCTCACCTTGGTCCTGCAGACATAACTGGGCAGCTGGTCTCAGTGCAAAACTCAGTGATGGTGCCATACAACATGTTGATCTGGTTAAAGAAGTCCACCGCTGCAACAATGTACAAATATGAACATTGTTACAAGTCAGGCGGGTGCACACACACACACACACACAGCAATGACATACAGTCCACAATATCCACAGTCTCCTGGCCTGATATAAAAACAGGTCAGAATAAACAGAAACACACACACACACTCACTATTGACTGCAATCCACTCATTGAGGTCCTCTCCCTCAGGAAGCATGACAGCCTGTCGCAGATTGCCACTGCCAAGCGTGGCCTCAGCATGTTTCAGGAGCTCATACTGATGTGAGCCCTCTGGAATATTCTTCTTTGGCTTAAAAGTTTTTGATGAGCGACTTCCGCTGAAACCGTCAAAACATAAGGTTGATTATAGAAGCCTGATAAACTTTTTGCATACTATAAATGTATTTAATCAAACAGATGTTTTCGACTGCATATTGCCAGTACAGCTGTGTAAACATAAGTGATCAAAGTTTCAGGAGGGTGTTTTCTCGGTCTATGTTTTGGAAGAGCCATCTCCGTTCCGACAGGTACAAAGTGCACATTGTTTTGGAACATGTAACCGAAAGCCCACTGCAAAAAAAGACCATTTCGCAGTAGTAATTTGCATGTAGCCGGATGTGGCCGTATAACGACAAAAAAGCTTCTCTCAACACAACACCGACACCGAATTTATTGACTAGGGCAACAGCCCGGAGATCCATTGCCATTCATAATAACATGAAATAAAAGTGCGCATCATCTTTAAAGACATGCCTCAACATATTGCAACAACAAACCAGTCCCTATGACTAAACAAAAGCAACACGTTACGCTGGTGGCATCATAAGTTATCCGTGCTCAGCTAGAAACGTCTCAGCTGCAACGTCTGCAGGCTAAACAAGTAGTTTATTGTAACGTTGCATATTGAGATTGTCTGCACACGTTTAGATATTAGGAGAACTCAGTTAAGGAAGAGGCTTCAGTGGTTTGGTGAATTTCCGTTCATTGTAAGTAGGCGACTCTGAAATACGGAAACTGTCGACTGTCGAAAGGGTTGGACAATTCGCAGCAACAAAACAGCTGCAAAGCTAGTGTCTTCGTGTAACTAGTTATTTAGCAAGCGTGCTAGTTAGCTAACAACGTTACACTACGGATGTAAAAAATCATAATATCAAAATAATACGTCCGTAAAAGGTATGTTCAAACCATGCGAAAATTACTTCTAACAATACACAAAATGAGTATTAAGCATTTTTTTTTTGTTTAAATCGCCGTTGCATCATAAACAAACATTAACATTAGAAAACAGGCTAACGAGCTAGCTCCCAAGTTAGCTAAAACACTTACAATAAGAAGCTCATCTTGGAAAACTTCGACTGAAAAGTGAGGGGAGAAGTTTAAAGCTGTTGCAGCTAACAAAAAGTCAATTTAAATGGTCAGTGCTTAACCGAAGTAGTCTTCTAAATTGCCAACAGATAGTTCAAATTGTGCGAAGTTCTGAAACTATTCTAGCGGATGCCAAAATGTGAAGGTGGACAAGACTAAACGAGTCGACAAGTAGGAGGGTGAGATTGGCACTTCACCAGCTAACACAACCAATCAAGATGCAGTAAACACAACTCAGTGTTTACTAAATGTTGATTGGTCTAAAAACATTTGTCACGCCCTGATTGCTTTGTTGGTTTTATTAAAATAAATCAAATTAGACAAATTAGACATGTTTGCCTTTTATTTGTTAGGTCACCAGTGTCGCCACTACGTCATATTTGTATCATTCGGCTTAGACATGTCCACAACATGACAAGATAAATAATCTTGTTTATAGAGGCAAAACATCTCAGTGTCAAATGTGGGAGCCCATTCAAGTTATTGGGATACATCTCCCAGGATCTTAAGTGAGAGACAAACATCAACTCCATCCCCAAAAGCAGAGGATGTATTTCCTACGGCAACTGCGTAAGCATGGCCTGTCACAGGAGCTGCATCTTCTACACTGATGCTATTGAGTCCATCCTCTGCTCATCCATCACTGGTTTGGGTCAGCCACAAAACAGGACAAAGTCAGAATTCAGCACACAGTCAGGATATCTGATAAGATCATTACCATATGGCTGTCTCTGGAGAGGCTATAACTAGTGATTAAAGGCCTGAGGCCCATTGATTCTGAGGTATATACACTGATGAGGCTTCCTGAAGAGTTTATGAATTGAGCGGATTAAATTCAGAAAAGCAAATCTTCTCTCACAAACTTATACTCTTTCTACTTGCACAAACTAAATTAAATTAATGACTTAAAACAATAGCACTACACATTGGGCTTGTTCCCTTTTGTTGGTGCAAAACAATAAAATGCTATTTTACCAATTTCATACTTAACCTTTTCTCTTTATAAAACAAGACCTGATCTTTACAAAGCAGTGTAATTCTTCTTTGTGGGTTAAATGTGTTTATAAAGATAGTTTGTCATGTAGTGTCAGATGCCAAAACATTTCTACTAAGAAATCTGCTCAATTTGTGTTTTTCAAGTTCTATTTTGGGATGAAATACTAAAGGCATGAGAATCATACTTTTCCTTAGTAAATACCATAATTGAGACTTTTAAATTATTTCTGAACCCTCAAAGGCACTTTGAAGATGAGACTGCTTGCTCTACGGTACAGATGTTATTGATGTGATCAACAGTAGGCTATCAAAAGCCTTGGATTGATCAAACATTGCAGCACAGTGGTTCTTACAGCAGTAGCTATTTACTACAGCGGTGGCTGTGGTAACGGTGATACAGCCAGCTCTAAAACCAGATTGATTAGGATTTAAAATATTTACAAAAGATACATGTACAGAACATGTTCAATAGAAATGGAAGTTTGGAGACTGGTCTGTAGTTATTTTAATTATTTGCATATAGTCTTTCAAGTAAGAGAGTCAACAATGCTGATTTCCAGACTTTTGGAATATAACCATGGGGCAGATAACTTTAAGAGATGGGGTTAGTGATCTCCACCATCAGATCTTTCCATACATTTAGAGGTATTTAATGCATGGTGCACTTTAGACTGATTCAATGGTGGGAATGAAAAGGAAAAAGGTCAAGGTTTCCTTCTTACATATTCTGAAATTATATGGAGTAGGCTATTTGCCTACTATCAAGGAAACACAGTTATACATTTGTTTCACACATTACAAATCTCATTTGTTCTCATTTATGACTTCATTTTCAGAATCCGGTACCAATTGCAGTGGGAACCTAGGCTAAGGGACACCTTAAGTGATTTGATTTTGAACACTTAACAAAAATGTACAAAAATACCACCACTACCCGTGGATCTACAGTAGCCAATGTTGAGAATCTCAGCTCATTTATAAACTTTAGTTGCATCAACTCTTCCTGTATTTATGCATGTTGCTAAAGACAGATAAAAAACATTCCATTCCATTTTAGATTTAAAGTCGCAGGATCAGAATAAGCACATTTCCATGCACTCTAAATGTATTTTAAAAAACTTCGAAGAACGCAGAGTGTGTTTCTCTGTTCCTCCCACCCGCAAAGTCCAATCCAGTCCGGGCAATGTGTCGTCATTTAATCACGTGACTCTCCTGCTCCTGGTCAACTCCGCTGGATAAAATCTGGGAATTTTTAACAGTGAAACAATAGGGAGGGAACAGTAAACAAAGGACACCCATATGAGAACTCGAAGAAAGGTTAAAGCGAAAACGTAAACAGCTCTCGCTGTCGCGACGTAGTGCTGATATATTGCTTTTCCGGGTTAAAGAAGACGTCACTGTAACGTTACCTTACAACTGAGGGTAGTGGTAAGTTGTCAGTCGTAAACAAGAATAGTTTGTGCATGTATAAAGTTCTGTGTATTACTTCAAATGACTTAGCTGGAAGCTCATCCTTTTAATTTCTGTTACTTTTTTGTGGATGTTGATCAACAACATGTTCGTTGATTGACAGATTCGAGAAAACATTTCGAGATAAGCAGTTTATGGTGACTGACTGTTCAACTTGAAACTGCTTGACAGAATTGGTTGTTGTGCTCAAATGCTTCAAACCCGTATGTCTCACTCTCTTCGCTTGCTCTCTCAACTTTTGATCGGCTGATAAACAACAGGCATTCAGTTTGTTAATCAGTTTACGTTGACATTTTTTTCATGTTAGTGTTAATTGCTAAAGTGTCAACTTATTCGGGCCATTTCGATGTAAATAGTTATGGGACAAACTACAAGATCTGTATCGTTTAGCCTTTCACCTTTTTTCAAATGTTACCAGAACCATGCCGTCTGTCAAACGCTGGGTGAAGGACGGTCAACAAGTAGGCCACAGAAATTTAGTTGTCTGCTTTCTGCAGTAAAGCCTCTTCAGCTTCAGTCGAAAAGTGATCACGAGTTAGTCATATTGAGCTGATTTTCAGCCGATGCCGCCACGTGAGTCTCTGGCATGAGCTTGAACCAGACATTCAGTGTGCCAGTGATCTCACGACCCAGTTCCCACTTTGTTAGCCTATTTATCGCCATTTTTTTGTGTGTGTTTGGGCTATGTCCTAGGCGACTTGTTTTCATTTGTGTTTGAACTGTTAACTTGCGATCTTATACCTGTAAATATGTTTGTATCTCTGTTCAGTTTTTATGAATATTAATTAGCAGTGAAGCATTTTGCAAGTTACCACACATAATGGAGGTCTGGCTGACATGAGGATTGCTTTTTAGTTTTCTAGAGGCAGATTGGAGTTGAAGTGACCTCAGCATGTGGAAAGAGCAGCAACGTGGGATCCGAGTAACACCTGCTGAGTTGCTCTGCAAGGATGGCTGTGGTTACTACGGCAACTCTGCCTGGCAGGGCTACTGCTCCAAGTGCTGGCGAGAGAGGACCAGCAAGCCTGAGGTGGATAGACATGATCATAGGTAAAAGAGAGATCTGTTGCATTGTCTTTGCCTGTCTGTGCACATGTGTTATTTGCTATAAAAGTAATGTTCAGTTTTAAATGTGTCATTTGAAGACTGGGGAACATCCTGTCCGTTATTTAAAAACCTAACCTCAATGGTGTGTGTTTGTTTGTATGTATGTCAGCCCTCAAAGCTTGTCAGGTTCTCCTATTACATTCTCCAAGTTTGAGGATAAGAAAAATGCTGAGTCCGGGCGGCGGGCCAACACCATGAAAAGGCTCTTTTGGGGGGCACCATCTCCCCAGAAACGTTCAGGTACTCTTCAACTTTGTGTGCATGTTCTGTTATAAGCCGCCCTTACAGAAAACACCTGTAGTAGGAAATACTGAAAATAGTTTTATGCTATTGTTCCAGTATAATTTAATTAAGCATTAAAATTCCCCTGTTTTGTAAATGTGCTGTAGTGTGACACTAAAATCAGTGTAGGTGTGACTAGATATAAAAACCCAATCCCTACAAAGTTAGGATGCTTGGTAAAATGTCTACTAAAACAAAATACTATTATTTCCAAAACATGCAAGTCATAATTGGATAATTTTGAACAGACTGTTGATATTAGGCTTTTTTTTTGAGGGAATACACATAATATTCTAACAATATTCTGTAAGGTAAATAATGTTGAAATGATGGAGGGACATTTCTAAACTGATTATATTACATGCCAACATAAATAAGCTAACACAGAGAGGCTGGGTCACTTAGAATTAAACTTTAGTGGGGAAGTATTCATTACTCATTTATTACATAAAAAATACTGAATTACCAAGATTGCCCTTTTTCCTGAAGAAGGGTCAGATGGGCCAGTGGAGGTGCTGCAGGGCTTTGAGGCACTGCAACCAGGGGATTTCACCAGCTTCCTAAAACTGCTTCGAAGCCCCTCTTCCCAGCGTCTACAGGCCAGATGTTCTGCCTTCCTCAACACTATGGAAGCCTACCATGTAAGATTGTCTACTTGTGAATTTATGCAACATTGTGTTTTACTGTATTTTTAAATTTTGTGAGTGAATCCTTATTGTGTGTCTGTGAATTCCTATGTGTGTTTCACTTTTTATCCAAAATGTTTCATCAGTTCCTAACTGGAGTTGGTAATGTCAGGATGGATGTAACTGTCGGTAAAATTACTGTTGTTTTGTAGGACCTAGATGTGGAAAAACAGTCAGACCTGGTTCAGGAGTTTTATCAGAATATCACTCTTCACTTCAGCAGTAAGTATCCTAAGTCATGTATGAAGGCATGTTTACTCCCAGGGAATAGTCTGTGTGGGAAGTTTAGATGTTGACTACATGGTCATGTGTTTACTTGATTTGTACGTTTGCTAGTAATCACTAGGGAGAATGTTATTGCTTGTAAATACTATTACATTTGAACAATGAATCTGAACCATTTATAACAGAATCTATCATCTTTGAAAAGCTTTGATCACACAATTTCATGTGATATGAGAATGTTGTCTGTCTTTTCAGAACCCAACAAAGAATTAAGCTGAGAAAAATATGAACATTCATGTACCAGCCTAAGCGTTTTGGCTTTGGTTTTGGCTTCAAATGTTCAGAACAGTCCAAATGTTCCTGGCCATGCCGGCTTACTTTCAATCCTGGTCACAGGTGTGTGTGTGTGTCTGTGTGTGTTTGTCTGACAGATCTGTCTGAAGCTCAGAGAGCTCAGGTGATGGAGCACATGGAGAAGCTGATCATGACACGACTACATAAATGGGTCTTCTGCCACGACAGCAGTGATGACGAGCAGAGAGACTTAGCGTTACAGAGAAGAATAAAGTGAGAACCTTTGTAATCATGCATCATCTTATACTATGCATACCAAGGTGCTCATAAACAGATATGCAGTCAGACTTTCCCGCATTCCCGCTTTTATATGCTTACTTAAAGCAACACGCCACCGATTTTCAATATTGAAATATGTTCTTCCCCGAGTTGATAGATACCCGTCTCGTTTCTGCGCGTGCATGCAATCGCTTTGGGGCGCGATGTTACTTTGTTAGCATTTAGCTTAGCCCAGGCCTTTCAGTTCATCCAAACAGCCTTGGAGTTAGAAACAACCAAACGCATCCAAAGAGAACTATGTATGGCCGAGAAACAATTGGGAGCCCTTTGCTGTCATCGCAGTAATATCCTCACTGCTGAAAACTCGTTTCCCTCAAGGATGTTAGTGCGCTAACGGCAAAGGGCTCCCAAGTGTTTCTCCGCCATACATAGTTCTCATTGTTATCTGCTTAGAAAATTGCTTTGTTTCATTTTGTGTCACCACAACCGCCTTAGATAACTATTTGGGTACCCGCCTGTAAATAGGAAAAACGTGGATGCGTTTGGTTGTTTCTAACTCCAAGGCTGTTTGGATGAACTGAAAGAACTGGGTTAAGCTAAATGCCAACAAAGTAGCATCGCGTGCCAGAGTGATTGCATGCACGCACAGAGACGAAACAGGTATGTATCAACTCGTCTAAGTTAGGGGAAGAACATATTTTATTATTGAAATACGGTTGCGTGTTGCTTTAACATCCACTTGGCATTGGTCTCAAAGTTTTTAAGTAGGGTATGTGGCCTGTGTCAAACTTTATATTACCTGTGGTCCTGACAGGTCGCTGAATTGGGTAACCCCTCAGATGCTGCGTGTCCCATTTCCTGATGAATGCCCTGATGTCAGTGACCCTTACCTGCATGCCATTACAGGTACACCTTCACCCAGACTAACTCTCCATTTAGTTTTTACACTCTTTTATATAATGACTGTTTTGGTGTTTTATTAGAACAATGACTGTAAGTTAAGCAATTATTCAATTTTTTTGTATTTGGAAAAGAATAGAACAAGATAATTCTAGTTTCCCCAGGTGCAGTTAGTAATGACTGCTTTGCATGTGGTGTCCCTGCAAAAAGAATAAAAAAGACTGAGAACTATGTTGCATGTGTGTCTACAGCCATCATTGAAATGGATGCTAAGCGTGCTCCTCAGGACAAGCTGACCTGTGTCTCTAGATGCTGCCAGAACGTTTTCCAGGTTCTGGCTTCATCCAGCAGCAAGCCGGCATGTGCAGATGATTTCCTGTCCTCCCTGATCTATGTGGTGCTGAGTGCCAACCCTCCGCGTCTGCACTCCAACATGCAGTACATCATCCGCTTTGGCCTGCCTCACAGCATCAGAAGCGGCGAGACGGGCTACTACTTCACCAACCTGGTCAGGACACCATCTGCACATGGCATAGCTCATGTAGTTTTAGTGTAGTAGAGGGTGTACTCACAGTGTAGAATCACTGGCAAAAGGAGATAAATAGATGTAAATAAAGGTTTTAGGGAGGATATGATAAAGTTTCAACCATAATCACTACGTTGTCAGGAAAAAAATAAACTTGAATTGTAAAATAGTAGAATAGTAGTAAGTATTTGAACACAACCCTGTGAGAATACACTCCCACACATATTCACACTTTAACTTATTGTAACTTTTAACCTTTCAGTCCTGCTCAGTTGCTTTTATCGAGAAGTTGGATGCAGCGGCATTGAACCTGAGCCCGGAAGAGTTCCAGCACTTTATGCAAGGTCGTTACCGACACAGCAGCAACTATGCAGCCAAACCACCCCTTCCAGATGTTTGCAGTAATGTCCTGCAAGCAGCTGCTGACCGCAGCAGCAAGGCCCAGCGTCGGGGACAAGCGGTACGTGCTCGGCTGGAGGAGCTGAAAGGCCGGCAGGAGCGCGTGCAGCAGGGGGCGCTGTCCCTGCAGGATCAGCTGCAACGCTGGGTGCGGGACATCCATCTGCAGCTGGAGCGAGTATGCGCTGCACAGATGGATGACCTCACAGCCACTGAAGTGCGTGCTGACGATGATGTGGTGGAGAAGCATGTGCCTGACTATCGAGAAGTGCTAATACTTCAAGACGAGATTCCAGATGATGCATGCAAGAAGGAGACCGACTGTTGATCTGGACAGAAGGGGTGGATTTAGAGAGGATTGGAGCCTGTTCTATTCCTGCGTTAGTGGGAGAACTCTCTCTCAGGAAGACAGACGGGTACAGTTATGGATGGTACTTAACATATTTGTATGTTTCCAATTTTAGGGTACACTCAGCCAAACAGAAAAAAACTTGTGTCATAGTGATCTAATCACACCACACATCATGATTCCAGTTTCAGTCAGTCAGTGCCAATTTATTGTACACACATTGCTCTACTACTTTGCACATGTTCAGGATAATGATTAAGCTTTCCGGCACTTTAAGTCTGAAAAGACCATCACCTCCTCATTTGACATTCCTGGTCTCTGTTGCAGTGGGTGCCTTTATCCTCACATATGAGCCTTTCAGTAATTTTGAATTAAATTTTTTTTTTTTTAAGTAATCTTTGTAGGTCATTGTTCTGTGTAATATATGTACCACACCATTATGCTTTATAGGATCATATTTAAAGTATTTTAAACAAAGGTTTACATTGCTGCGCATTGGCTATGGCCATACCGCGGTCACGCCATCCGGACGAAAATTCTATGGTCTGTGTGTTATCCAGATATAGTGCCCAGTTTTCATTTATACAGTTTAAATAAAACTTTGATGAAAGGCTGTAACCATTTCACTTCTATAATACGCTAAGAATTCGTGTAAGCCAAAAATTTTACGAATGAGCTTGAATTTATTGTCAAGGTTCTATTTACTTGATACCATAATTTCTGATTAAAATGCATAGCAAACAAGTTTCGTGACCGCGGTCAGGACCATAACCTAGTAGGTTTCCTTCTTTAGAAAGCACTAACTTGAGATATATAGTCTTACAGGTTTTCATATTTTTAAATGAAGGAAATGTGGTTTGAAACGTCAAAATAAATTAAATTTTAATACGTGGCCAAAACAGTCTGGTTTGCATCTGCTTTTAATTTCTCCAAGTTTTGTTACAAAGGAGGAGAAAAACACCAGACACCTTTTATTTCCTTGCTTGACGTATCAGGTCGAGTTCGAGAACCAGTTTGTCCCTTAGCACTTGCCGTAGCCTGCGTCAGAGGAGTTGACGACATGAAGATGACTGAGGAAAACAAGAAGTCCATAGTGGAAGATGTTCAGAATCTCATCAAAAAGAAAGATGAAATCGAGGAACAAATTAAAGCATACTACGATGTTCTTGAAGATGTAAGTTGGTTGCAGAGTTTGCATCATTATGTTAACATTACCAGTGACGTTAAGGCACGGTGGTGTTTGTTTTTGAAGCACGGCTAACAACAGCAATTTCAACATTAAACTCATCGATGAGAAGACATTAGGGACTTTTTTGCCACATACATAAGGGGGGAGGTGTATAATTAGGTAAAATAAAGTAATGTGGGTTTTCGTTAACAAAGAGCACCCAATAGCTACAGGGGCAAGAAAACCTCCCGAGTAAGTAAGAAACCTTGCGCAGTCACATTATCGAAACCTCATGGTCTTCGTTAATTCCAAACATCATACTCTCCATGTGCAGAAGGGACTACTGATTATGTCGCGACTGTGGGAGCAGTGTTCTAAATTGTGTAATTACAGTGCATGCATGTAAAGCAAGTATTGTTATCCGGTGGCTTATTATTATAATTATCATTCCTGTTTTTTCCGCGCGCAATAATTAAGCAACGGTTTCATGTAGCAACTTTGTATTCAACCTTCATTTCGTAGGTCTCAAAATTTCTAGGTGTGCTATAGGCCTATCTGTTTTGTCTTTTTTCAATTATCTGGGAAAAACGAGCGAAAAAGTCTATGGAAAAATGAACGGTGGAACTTTGTGGAACTTGGTGAATGGTGGAAGTTGTCTCCTTACTACCTCCTTCTTTCTGTAAACATTCCACAGTCCCTCCATGAAAATTCCATTTCCTTTTGCTCCCTGAACTCTGATAATTATCAGCTGTATTACACCCTTGGCAAATGTATTAAACTTCTTAACTTTATTAACTATTAAACTGTATTAACGTTATATCCTATTATTAACTATTATATCCAATTAACTATTATGAACTTTATATCCTAATGTTAACTTTATTTCCTATTATGAGCCTATTATCAGCCTCTTCTCTTTCTCTTTCTTCCTTTCTTCTCTTTCTCTCTCGCTTTCTTTCTTCGCTTTCTTTTTTCTTCTTTCTTCTCGTTCTTATTCTTTCTTTCTTCTTTCTTTCTCTCTGTCTTTTCTTTTTCTCTCTTTCTTTCTCTCTCCCCCTTTCTTTCTTTCTTCTCATGCACTCTCTCTTTCTTTCTTCTCTTTCTCTTTTGAATGCACTGTGTAATTCCTGGGAATTACAATTCTAGTTGGTAAATATGATTTTTTGTGTACATTATTTATAGCATTTGTTAATTCTAAAAGTCTAAATGAACTAAGGTAGACTACTCTTGGTCACACAATAAACGAGATCTCTTGGTCACATAATAAACGAGATACTATTCAAATGTACTTGTCCCTGCAGCAAGGTGTTGGCATAAGTGGTCCTCTGATTGATGTGGAGGGCTACCCAAGGGCAGACTTGGATTTGTACCAGGTCAGAACAGCCAGACACAGCATTTCATGTAAGTTTAAAAACAATCATCTGTTATTTTTGTGAATGTCTTTATTGAGTAAGCTAAACATGCCCAGTGTTGCCTGGGCCCGCCCATACTTCCTGTGATGCTACATTCAATTTCGCGAGCAAGTCAGTCTGGCAAACCTTTTTTATAGAGCATTTCTGTTCCCAAAAAAGTGGGAGCCAATGAGAAACAAGTCCCCCCCCCCCTCCAGTGCCAGTGAGGCACCTATTAGGTGGAGGTTAAGCCCGCCCCTCAGAAAGCGGGTAGTACAGTAGGTTGGCCAGACTAAGCTCCTGTGAGCTTATAGTTGTGGAAGCCAGGCTATGCCCAGTACACATCAATTGTAAAAATTTGTGTAACAATCTATTAGTCAGGGGGCATAGGGGTGTTTGCAAACATGGGGTATCCTACAGAAATTTGTTTTGATGGTCATAGTGTTCAGATAAGGCATCTGGGCTTCTTTTTGAGCTTCCTGGCCTGTGGGCGTGAACTGTACAACACACCTTATGTGATCAAGGATCAGAAGAATCACCCATTAACTTTATGGCGTAGTCAATGTGTGATATTGGGGTTGAATATGTCATTAATATCACAGGGTCTAGTTAAAAGGTTGCCCTGATGTGCAAGGGCAACTAGGATCACAGGGTCCAGTTGAGAGCTACCCAGGTGTAAAGTGGCAGTAAAAATTCCTGGGAAGGGATCTCAAAGCAGAATGGTATGTGTCCAGAGTGGGATGCTCAAGATGCTCTGCTGAATGCTGACCTGATGACTTGGATCTCCTGTGTTGGGCCATTTCATTCTTGCATCCTAGAGGCATCTTAGATTTCATTTTTGAATAACAACCTTTTCCGTTTGCTTTGGTTGGTTGAGCGCTGTTTCTATGAGGCGGGCATTAAGCGGACTACTAAATTGTGTGCTTTTGTTGAGGTGAAAACACTAGGAAGAGCATGGAACTGCAATAGATGGATTCTATTCATTACTGTATTATTTATTACGATACTGCGATCTCTCTGCTTTGGCAGATCACCAGTACATAAATCGTCATATCACATACCCCTACTACTTACTACCCTGTTTGTTGAATTATGCAGCCAATCTTCTACATTAAATAAAGAATATGCTGTGTTTTTTGTACATGGTGTACCTTTTCTGTTACCATAGAACCTTAACACTTCCACATTTTAAACAAACTGGAACTTCTAAGAGGCCCACATTTTTAATTTTGCACTCTTGCTGTGTAGGTGAGTGTGTAGCCATTTGTCACTTTGTCACACAACATGTCTAAATAGATGTCTTAATGTCTTATGAGCGTTCTGGACCTGCGTTGCATGCTAACCCACAAGTCGGTACAGAGAAACT
This sequence comes from Limnothrissa miodon, assembly GCA_017657215.1. NCBI lineage: Eukaryota > Metazoa > Chordata > Actinopteri > Clupeiformes > Clupeidae > Limnothrissa > Limnothrissa miodon. The sequence continues at coordinate 112,265 of JAGFZM010002205.1, forward strand.
TTTTTTTTTTTTAATTAATTATCAAGAGGCCTAGTTGTAAAAAGCCTGGTTCTGAAGTATTTTGAGCTCGCCTCATTCTAACCAGCTATGTTGACTTCCTACAGTTTACTGTTTGCAGATTCAACATTAAATATGTGAAAAACATTGAATTATTATTCCTTATATTACTTATCCTGTCACCATCTTTTCGCTCCCTCCCATCACAGATGTTTTGTCATGCCTGAAGAGAGAGTACTTCTAGTTACTCTAAACATTTGCAGTCATGACAATAATAATCTCCAACAAAAGGTGCTAATTTACCTAGCTTTGCCATTTCAGAATGTTTGGTAGTGTAGTGGTTCCTTGTAAATGGTATGCAAATGAACAAGACTATACCTCAAAAATGTTGCCTAAACCTGGTTTAAGCTGTAGTAGTCCATTTATAAAGATGTATGGTCTTATAATATATTTTGACTGGCTGACTTGGCTGTGTAGACTTCTAGAGAACTACCACTAACCTTTAAATCGAAAATACGGTTGGGATTAGGTGACTACACTCTTGTGAAAGGAAACATTCAACACAAGTTCACTTGCTGGCAAATCCGCAAGTCACATGTAGCCGTCCTGTGTGTGTGTGTGTGTGTGTGGTGTGTGTGCGCGCAGGTCTACAGAATGACCACAAGGCACTGATGTTGGAGATTGAGGCAGCCTTACACCAGCTTCATGCACATGAGCGTGCAAAGAGGGAACGTGACCAGCAGGAGACGCTGGAGGTGGCTATGGAACAAGAATGCGCACTGCCTTCAGCCTTTGCACGAGTTGACCATGTAACACAAGGTTCACCAGCCAGCCAAGCTGTGAGTGCAAAAGCAATGCTGTGTACAAAACTTGTTACGTTCTATTGCAATTGCGAAAAGCTTTGTGGAAGTCTATAGGCTGGCACACGGCACTCACCTATGGATTTGTGTTGTATTTGATAAGGCTGTCATACATTTTACTTGGTGTTAACGTAACTGGCTCCACTCAAACCGCCAGGTTTCATTAAGGAGCCAGGTTTCATTAAGGAGCCCTTAAATTAATACATTTGAATTGGACCCATCATTGGGTTTCGATTGGAATAGCATGAAGTGGATATAAATTAATTCTTATAACATGCAATTAGGAAACATTAAGTACACATTTTCTTAATGTGAAAAAATTAAACAACCACTTGTCCTCCATTACCTTTACTAATTTGTGAATCCATATGAAATGGAGAGTTGCAATGAAATTTTTCTAATTCAATGATCAAAAATAGGTCATTGTTAAGTTAGTTTTCATAGTAATTTCCAAGTAGTCTTTACCAAAATGTAATTTGAATGAGGTACAAATTAATAAAGCAACAATTCAGTTGGAATTGGACTAATAGTAATGATTATCAATATACATACATTATACATTTTATTTTCTGTAAATGAATCCCAAATTGACTTAGAAGGCTTTACTTTTGAACTCTTCAAACTAATGTTGTAGTCATATATGCTGTAAAACTTTTATATCCTAATACATTTTTATTTTTATGAAATGAATGAAATTCAAATTCTTCTTCCTGCAATTTAACTTTGAATTGCAATTTCCAATACTGTGTATAACCTCTATTCAAATTCAGTAACTGAATTTGAATGTAGGGGTCATTCTCTATTTAACTCTGCATTCTGTACAAACCTTTTTATCTACTTTTGAAGGATAAGACTGCCATATTTGATGTTTATGTTCATTTCAATGAATGTCTGGACAGCTCATCTCTAGGTTTATAACATTATACCAAACGGGCTGTTTTCTCTCAGATTTTACTTGTTCAGTGTGTCATGAAAAAGTGTGAATAAAGAAGATATATTGCATTGACTCCCAACATTAAGTCACGCACAAACTTTTGCAGGGATTACGGGTTGGAGATGAAATTATTGAGTTTGGCTCAGTCAACACAGGGAACTTCCAGAATCTCCAAAACATTGGCTCAGTAGTACAGCACAGCGAAGGGGTAAGTCAGAAACTAAGCACACAAGCCAAACACTGTAATTCAATGTTGTAACAATGTGTCCATAATGTTGGGTTTGTTCACATTCCGGGACACCTGCCTGCAGCTAGCGACACCACTGTTACAGTGTGAAGGGAGAATATGGATTGTTATGTGGGTGTTTGGGCACATCTAGCCTTTCTGTCAGAATGAGGTTTGAGTGTCCTGTGCTCTGCAAATTTTAGAGGTCACTCAGTGTTGCTGTGGTCAGAAATGGACAGAGGATCCAGATGAACCTGGTGCCACAGCGCTGGTCAGGACGAGGACTTCTGGGGTAAGACTTTCTATCTTTTCTGTTTTTTTTTTCATGACCACAAAAACTGAACAACGTTTGTTCAATGTTGCTGTTTCCTCATAGCAGGGCTCTGCTTAGATTCAGTTTATGTGCACCTAAGTGTGTTCTTTGACCAGGTGCAAAGTGTGTGGCGTGTCCTAATCCGGTGCAGGTGTCTTGTGCACAGTGTGTGCAACTCTGGTGGACCACAGTCATGGGAGTATGTCTAGCGCCCTAAGTGTTCACGCTTCTATGCCCACAGGTGCAACATACAGCCTCTTCATAGATGACTGGGTGACAAGGTGATGGACTTCAGCAGCCTCACTTCATTTGCAATACACTGTACATAATTTCTTTTCAAGTCTTTCTGAAGAATTTTGTTACATTTGCCTATTTCCTTGAGCATGTATTGTGCATTCATTTGAATAGCAACTGTGTGTGAGGTTTGCTGGCAGTTGATGAGCATAAAAAATGATTAAATCACAGCTTTTGTAATAATTGGAGTTTGGCGAATTAAGGCTTTTCATGTGCAGACACTTATTTGCCATTTTAATGCAATTCGGGCTTTATAGACTGACAACAGTGACAGTCAGTTTGATCTAAAATTTGTATTAATGTAACTTGTGAGCCCTTGAGCAAGACACCAACCCTGCGGTGTAGCAGACAGCCCACTGCCCTGGGCTAGTGTGTGCTTCACCTCATTGTATGTTTTCTGTGTGTAATTTACTAATTTACAATTAGGATAAATGCAGAGACCAGATTTCATAAGTGTGCCAGTATAGATTTTAAATGTGGATTGCAGTGTGTAGGTTTACACAGACTTGGTAAAAAAAATGGGTTTCAAAAAAGATTAATACCTTTTTAAAAGTACAGGATGATGGGAAATGCACTTACTTTTTATTTACTTATATAATGTGGTTCTGGTGTTTGTCAATATATTGCCTTTTCACACATTTCAGTAGTAAACTTTTGCCCCTGGAGCAAATGTTAAGCTGTTAATGCAGAAGTATGAAAGGCAGTGACACTGCATTGTCTCTCACATCTCTTTTTATTACCAGTTACACATCTCTTATGTGTTTCTAGTAATTATTATTATTATATCACAGTTTAGTTTCTAAATGCACAGATTGGCCTATTTAGACGTCCTTTAATAAATATATATATATATATATATGTGTGTGTGTGTGTGTGTGTGGCATTGGGCTACAAGATGTCTAAAGCACTCCAGGTCTCCTGATAACTACTGTATACAAAATGGCAGTACACATAATGGTTTTCTACATGAATATCTGATGGTGAGAAAGTTAATTAAAAGTATACATACTTCTTGCCTATGTGTGATGCAAAGGGTGTCCATGATTGATGCCAAGAGCCCTGACCAAGTCTCAATATTTGAAGAGGTGGGGGTGGGACTATGTTGGCTAATTATGACCATCACTAGCAGAGCTTGCATTGTAGGCATGTAGGTGTTACTTGAGTTCCCATTCTTCTTGCTTATTTTTTACATCATCCATCCCCATGATGCAGAGGCACTGAGCATTGTGAAACTTGTGTGGAGTTTCCACCTACATGTGGATTCACCTGGGTCCTTTAAACCGGCTGGGCATATAGCCCTAGTAGGTCCTTCGGCCATATTCAATTCCCCTGAGAGTGCTCACAGTTTTCATACAATAACTCAAGAACTATCACACCTGGGCCC
>JAGFZM010002206.1:0-11452 GCA_017657215.1 Limnothrissa miodon
TTTGCTGCGGTCGCCCCGCCAGGGGGATATGGGGCACAGCCTCCAGGAGATTACACATCAATGTGTTGGAACTCCTTGCTGTCTTCTGCGCTCTGAAGGAGTTTCTCCCTCTTCTCAGAGGAGAACACGTTCTTGTGCGTACGGACAACACCACTGTTGTGGCGTATATCAATCGCCAGGGCGGCACGCGCTCTCCGGACCTGTTTCGCCTGGCGTACAAGCTGCTCACCTGGGCCTCTCGCCACTTCCTGACGATCAGGGCGGCGCACTTGCCAGGTGTTCGCAACACAGGCGCGGACCTCCTCTCCAGGGGTGTTCCGCGTGCAACCGACTGGCGCCTCTGCCCAGCCGTGGTGAACAGCCTTTGGTCCCGCTTCGGGCGGGCACGAGTCGATCTTTTCGCCTCGAGAGAGAACGCTCATTGCCCAGCGTGGTTTTCGCTGGAACGAGATGCGCCGCTAGGGTCAGACGCGCTGGCACACCCGTGGCCGCGCGGCCTGCTCTACGCTTTTCCCCCCCTTCCTCTGGTTCGTCAGGTGTTGGCCAGGATTAGAGCGGGGGCGCACAGGGTGATTCTGATCGCCCCCAATTGGCCATCTCAGAGCTGGTTCTCAGATCTGGTCTCACTGTTAGACGGCCAGCCGTGGACTCTCCCTCTGAGGAGGGACCTCCTATCACAGGCTCACGGGTCGCTGTGGCACCCCAAGCCGGAAGCGTGGAGACTGACGGCTTGGCCCCTGAATGGGCGCGTCTCCTAGAGAGCGGCCTGTCAGACGCAGTGATAGAGACCGTCCAGGCTGCTAGAGCTACGTCCACTAGGTCGTTGTATACACTGAAGTGGCGTGTTTTCAGCACGTGGTGCAGAGACAGAGGCTGTGATCCTCTAGTCTGCCCTATTGGCGAGGTGCTTGCTTTTCTGCAACACCTATTTGATCAGGGTCGTACACCCTCTACTTTGAAGGTGTACCTCGCAGCTATCTCAGCATGCCATGTTGGCTATGCTGGCGTTTCCCCAGGCGCTCACCCCCTTGCGTCGCGCTTCATGAAGGGCGTCAGGCGGCTCCGCCCCTCTTCCTCCCCTTCGGTCCCTACTTGGGACCTGGCCACTGTCCTACGTGGACTGGCCCTTACGCCCTTTGACCCTCTGTCGAGTGCCAGTCTACAGATGCTTTCCCTTAAGACTGCGCTTCTGCTCGCTCTGGTCTCGGTGAAGCGTGTCAGCGATCTGACTGCCTTGTCAGTCAGTCCTGACTGTCTTGAGTTCACGCAAGGTGACGCGCGGGTCACGCTGCGACCAAATCCCTTTTCTCGCCCGAAAGTGCTGTCTACTGACCCTCGTTCGAGGGTCATTGAGCTCGCAGCCCTTCCTGAGATGGGCAGTTCTGTGCCCGTTACTCTGTGCCCAGTCAGAGCGCTTCGTGCCTATTTGACGCGTACGCAGAGCATCAGGAAGACGAACCAGTTGTTCGTCTGCCATGGCGAGCGTGCCAAGGGTCAGGCCTTGTCTACCCAACGCATGTCGCATTGGCTTACGGAAGCCATACGTCTGGCATATGAGGCGGCGGGTGTTCCTCCGCCTGTTCATGTCAGGGCGCACTCCACCCGTGGAGTGGCGGCTTCTTGGGCCTTCTGGAAAGGCGTCCCCATGAAGGATATCTGCTTGCAAATTCATAAGGGATGACTAATCAATTTACTTCAGCAGATTAACACCTAATGCTACACACAGGTCCTGTTACAGCAAAGTAGAAGAATAGAAGACACCTATACAATCCTTCTTCCCACCTCCACAGATTAGTTCTCTCTCTCTTTTTCTCTATCTGTCTTTCTCTCCCTCTCTCTCTCTCTCTTAGGGGTCTGGAGTTCATTGTCTTTCTGTATGTCTGTCTGGTTTTGGAGGGGTTGATTTGTTTGGGTCTTTAAGTAACAAATCACTGTAGCCTTGCTTGTGGCCGAGTTGTGTCTCTTGGACAAGCCGCTGGACTCATTTGACTCTCCAGGCAGACAGGCAGAGTGGCCGGCAGTTGAACCCTCACAATGACAGAGAGCCAAGGTCAGGGAGAGGTGAGGGACCATAGGAAGAGAGGAGGAGAAATGGACAGAGAAGAAAGAAAAAATGAAAATTAGAGAAGGAAAGAAAGACAAAAAATATATATGTTTTGAATATTTTATGTTTTATAATCTTTTCAGGAATATCTTCGTGTGTGTGTGTGTGTGTGTTCCTCAGCAAGGCTGACCAGAAGAAAGCAGCAGACGTATAACAGCTATGGGTATGCACAGAGCTTTAGCTGACAAGTACCAGGTGATGACAGACAGACCCAAACAGAAAGAGAGAGGAGGAGAGGAAAAGAGGAAGAATAGTAAGGCAGGGGCAGTGTTGACAAGAGCAATTGATACAAGTGAAATTGAGTTCACCTCTCTCCCACTTCCTGCTCTGATCAACCAGCAGGGCAAAGGGTGCTGAGCGTAGCTGGAAACATGACCCACTCTCACTTCATCAAAAAAAGGAGAAAGAGCAAAGAGGACGGAGGGAGAGGGAGAGAGAGAAAGAGAGACAGAGAGAGAGAGAGAGTTGAAGCAAGGAAAGAGGGAGAGATGAAAAGATACACATCAAAATGTAGAGGAAAGAGACATCAGACTATTCAGCTCAAAAATAAAACATCCATCTTGCTCGACAGTTAGTGTGCCTTTCCTCTTTTTAGTTCTTAGTTCTTTTGTCTGATTCAGAAAAGACCACAGGAAGCACTATTTCCATCTGAGTTGCCCAGTGGTTTAGAGGTATATTGGAGACATTACACATGTTGGCAAGTCTGCTAATGCACATGACAAATACAACAAAGGTGATTGCATGCTTTTTTGAATCAAATGTGTGGTTAAAAGAATAAAATGAGTGCAGATTACCTTAACAGATGCTAAAGTGTTTTTTAAAGACTTTAAATGATCCATTTCAATTTCAATAAGGAAATACGTTAGTTTCCCCAAACCCTTATCTCATGGAGGATACACAGTGCTCCCCAATGCATCTATAAACTGAGGAAAGATGTCCCGTCGCAAAACAAAAACTCAATTCATCCATCATCACATGACAAGAGACGGAGCCTGCAGCGTTTGCTGAGCGTGATCGGGGGAAATATTTACACAAACCCCCTGGGTTCCTTCAAAACAGAAAAAAACTCACATAAATGTTACAGAAATGTTTTTTTTTTTTCCTTAGACGAATTGCATCATTAAATAACATTATACAGACGGAAGATGCACCATTAATTTTTGCCTAAAACAGTCATAAATAGGCTCCTAGTGTCTATCTGTGGCTTCAATCTCTCTGCAGCCCCACGGGGCTACATTTCCAAACCCATTCGATCCCATTATGCAAATGGCCACAATTTGGGAGGCGAGAGCTATAGATTTACAAAGGCGTGTTTTGGGGCTCGTTGCAATGCTTGGCCAAAATAAATTGCTTTCTAATTGTCCATCCAAAGGAAGAAAAGAAAAACAAAATAGGCTCTAATCGAGCAGGTGATTGAGTTTTTTTTTCTTCTGGTGCTTCTTTTATTCATTTTTTCATCTTTATTATAGACAGACCATAGGCCATGGGGAGATTGGAAAGATTGGAAGAAAGAATAGTGGAGGGAGGGATCAATGCAAATCTGCTTAAAATATACTAATACCGAAGCAAAACATAAGGCCTGAATCACATCAGACACATACACATAGGCCTACCTATAAGTGTAGATACACAAAGTACCATGGAAAAAAGTTTCAAGTCGAAGGGCGTTAAGATACTGGTAACCACTTCTGCAAAAACCTCAATATCCTCAAAGTGCAAGAAGCGGAAAGAAATCTGGTATGTATGGCATCAGACTAATGTATGTATGGTGCCAAACACTGCCACAATGCTGTACGTTCACACCACAGATGTTCTTTGCAAACTATTCTTATATGATACATAAATAAATAAATACAGAAATAATCCTATTATGTGTGCAAAAAGTGTCAAAAAGTGCAACAATTCTGTTTGAGACAGAGTATATATATATATTTATGCACAATAGCTTATAGGTACAATGTGTAGCATTTTTAGCTGTTCATAATCTAATCATAATCTTAAAATCTATTTGTATGTCGCATCACAATCATTTGACATCCGTGAGCATGACCCAGAGACAGGTTTTCACAGCTCAGCCAAAACCACAATCGTAACAGAAAGCAGAAAGCAAGATCAGGAAACCAGGGTTTTCCTGTTAAGGGCATTTTCTTGTTAATTTCAACTTCATTTCAATTTAAACTCAGACTGATTGGTAATGCATTACATTTAGGTATTCAAGTGATGCCACATGAGTGAGAAACAGTTGTGTAGCTTGTCCTACAATATGAAATCAACAGTTATTGCATACAGTCTCTTCCTTTTTGGTAAGATTAAACTATTGCATAACTTTAATCAGTTCAAACTTGAAATGCATTTTGTTTATTCCAGTTTGTGACACTGTGATGTGTGTGTGAAAGGTCTTGCCATGGCTGAAGAATACTCCTATGATGAACCTACTCCAGAGTATGACTATGGTGAACCAAATAATGATCAGTTTGACCTCAATTCATCTGTGGTGCCTCCTCAACCCTCGGAGAAAACTGAGGTGCCCTCGCAACCCTCAGGGAAAACTGAGGTGCCCTCTGAAGCTTCGGTCTGTTGTAGCCATAATTGACTATTTTGTATGGTGAAGTTCACACTATAACCGACCAATGAATTCTTTTCTATAATGCTAATTTTCTTTACATAAAGGATCAAGTCTCATTCCACTTGTAAGCATTCTGAAAGGATACTATTATTAGTAGAATATTTTGATTTTGAGCCAGATTGTCTATGTAAAGTTTTTTTATTATTATTTTGAAATGTAGTCTTAGTGTTTTGTTAACAATGTGTTTTTGCTAAGACAAATTGGCTAATTTTGGGATATGGGTGTGTTGTTTTAAAAGCTTTTAACATAGCGTAACACTTTTTAAAGTATTTTAATATAGATGTTTGTTAGCAATGGCAAACTAGATTGCATTATCGACATCCTGAGAGGGGGAGAGCATGCACTTGGGGGTGTTCACCGTAAACCCCAGGGAGTGCAGATGGCGTAGAACCAGATGAATGTGGGACGAGAGGAGCTGACTGGACTCCGCCAGTAGCTGCCAGTCGTCCATGTTGTTCAGAAGCCTGACCCCCTGAGCGCGTAGGGGGGCAGTGGCCGCCTCCACACACTTCGTGAAGCACTTTGTGAAGATCAGGGAGGACCACCGAAGCGGCGAGAAACGCCTCGGGCGGGGAACCGTCGGGCAGAGACTCGTTGAGGGGGTGGCACAACAAGGCAGAGTCGTTAACGGGCCGAAACCGTGTGACATCCTCTGCCGCACACACCGTGGCACATCAGGAGCGGTACTGGGGGCGGGGGTCCCTATAAGAGGTGCGGGCAGTGGGCTGCGCGCAGGCGAGAGCCTTGGCGGCCCGAGCTCGGCTGAACTGCAGGCGTGGAGGGCTCGGACCTCTTCTTCGCTGCCGGAGCAAACGTGGCAGAGGCTGGCCGCACGCCTCATCCGAACAGAGCGTAACGACCCTCGAAAAAGGATGCCTTGGCGGCCGGGGAGAGGAGAGAGCAGGCATGACAGAGCTCCGGGGTCGAGAGGCCTAGGAACGCCTCTGTGACGGTCTGTCAGGGCCATAACCCGAGTGCAGGTCGGGCAGCGGGGAAGAGATGATGCCATCCAAGCGGTCTCAGGGGAAGATGTCGAAGGCTTGGATGCTTTTCGGGTCTTCAGCTTTTAAAAAAGCTTTTGTGTTGGGCTAAACTAGCCGAGCAAGAGTTAGCAGGAGAAAAGCAGCGGAGCAACACAAGAGGTGTGCGCATGTAATCGCAAAAGAGGCAGAGCGGAAGCAAGCAGGGTTACGTGTATATCAGTATGTGTGTAGCACTCTTTCTCTCTCTGTCTCTGTACCTCTTCTCTCTCTCACACAGTCAGTCCTGTTTAAAAAAGACAGATTTCAGGGATTTGGTCAACAGTTCTCTTTCTTTGGCTAGGCAGGAGACATCTGAGTACATCTGCTTAGCCAAATAAATGGAACTGTAGTTCCAAAGTACTTTTTAACATCATTTTCTATTTCTTTTTGAAATTGTTTAGACAATGTAAATCCTGTATTTGGTTCTGAAGTCCCAGTTTACTTGTTGTTCCCACTCCAGCAGCTAGAATGGAGAGAGGCATTGTCCTTTTGCAATAAAAAAAATAAAATGTTTTAAAACATAACACAAGTATGTTAAGTATAGTTTAATGTTTGTTAGCAATTGTAAACTAGATTGCATTTCCTTGGCAGAAACTGCTTAAAGTAGTACAAAGGTATCTTGGTGTGTTTGTGAGTGTTTGTGTGTTTTAAACAATGTGAGTGATTCAGCCATGAACACTTTTAGTGGCATCTTCATAAATAGGCCTACATAACAGATTTAACAGATTCAGGTGAGCTACTCTGGTTCTGGTTTGGGAAGATCTAAAAAAAAAAAGCCAAAATACTTGCAATAACTTCAAAATAGCTATTATAGCATTATATATGCATGGAGCAGAAAAGTTTCAATTGTGGAAATAGAAATGAGGTGCCAGTGCCTATGCACTAGGGTCTCACATTGTGGGGCTGCATTGCTGTTTCTGACAGCCAGGCTAAATAAAACTTTTTGAACAAGTATATTGTCTTTGGTCTTCTAAGTTCTCGAAATGTCTTCTAAATTCTCTGTACACAGCTTACAATGTTTACATTTTTTTGGCATGTTGCCAATACTCTAGATACTCAATACTCCAGTTGTGAATGAGCTGATGGTTATATTTAAACATTGTATGTGGCAGAATGCTCTAGGTTGCATAATTGCAATGGAGCATGTTGGAGCACATTTCGAAAGCTAGAAATGTAAAGTGAAACCCTAGGGTGCAAAAATGAAACTGAGACCCATACTGCAAATGAAACCAGAACGACAGTGCTAGAACTCAACTCTCGGCTGCAACACTGAGACAATGCAAGGACAAGACAGACATCGTCTTAGAAAAAGAAAAATGATAATTCCATGTACCTGTATTGCTTTTATTGGTGAGTTTAAGATGAACCTTTCTTAATCTGTCTACCTCTTAAAATTATCCTCTTTTCACTATACAGTGGAACCCCCATATCCATGGAGGATATGTGGCTTTCAACTGAAAAACTCTACTGAAAGTAATAGTAAACACCATTATAACTCTTTTGCATATACATATAGCACGTGTCTATGTTAAGCTGTAACTAATTACAGTACATGCCCATAAGACCAGAAACTACTAATGGGTGTAAAAGCAATGATAGAACATTTGGTCTACATGTGTTATGTGTTACTTAAAAGCATAATAGTGACATCTGCATGTGTACTGTGTATGTATGTGTGTGTGTGTGTACATGTATATAGTGCTGGTGGTGGTGGTGGTGGGCATGGTTGAGTTATCTACAGCACTTCGTCCCTCCCTGAAAGAAGAAGCCTCAGGCACAGTACATTCCAATGTTACATTTATAATCGAGGGAGATGGTGACAGTGACTATGACTATCAACCAGATGGCACAGCAAGTCCTTCTGCAACCCCACATCTCCCACATTATGGATAATGCACATGCCTCCATCTTAGTAACATGGATGATGTTACTGTGGCTGTCTCTTTCACGAAACTTCATGACTCAAGCATGTGGGACTACTTTACTAAAGTAGGCAGAAAGTACAAGAAGTTTCTCCATTCAACAGAACCTTGAATGTTAGAACTATATTCCATAGCATGCTATAGCAAGAGCCAGAACTATGTCCCTTTTCTATTTGAAATGTCAGCTAGTCAAATCTAACAAAAGTGTACATTATCTCTTTACATGCAATGGTTACATGTTTGTGTAAGCATAAAAAGCTCATTATACATTGTGTTTTCTGTGAGGGAGAGTGAGGTTTTGAAACTGAATCTTGTACTGTACAAGTAAGAGAGAGACAAAACAAAACAAAAATGTGTCTATATATTTGAAAGATTTCATACTATGAAAATACAACACTGGAGGCTTCTCATATTTTTGACAAATACAACTGATCTAATTTCTATGAATATTTGACAACAAGTGACCTGGTTCTGTGTACCTGTGCGTTTGTGTGTGTCTATAAGGGGTTTTGTGTTCTAAACACACACACACACATACATGCAGATGGCCTATTCATGCACTATGTAAACAATGTCCACTCTAAACATACAAATTGTAAGCTAGTTTTTTTTTTTTTACGGAGCCCTTTTTCATAGGCAGGAAGCACATGGGCGAGCTCAAGGCCTGGCAATCACAGAGAAAGCAGATAAACTAGCAGACCTAGAAAGCGTGTGTGTGATCCACTACAACTTTGGCTCCACCAAAACATGGCCCATGCCTTGATGGACAACACAGAAAAACAGACTCCTCCCAATGCAATCAGTCAACAACTCTCAACAACAGATATGCTCTCTCTCTCTCTCTCATGCCTGCTGCTCTCGTGCTGCAGCGGCCTCTAGAATTGTCTCCAGCCAGACAAATAAAGAACGCCTCTCCCTGAACTGGGCCCCTGTCCTTCCCACAGGCGACCCCTGCACTTTGGCAAGCACCAGCGCCCCAGTCTCCTCCGTCTGCGGCACCCAGCGCATGACAAATGGAAGGGAAAGGTCTGCTAATTCATCACTGTGCTTTCGCTGTTTTGTAGGGAGCGGCGGAGGGGTGCAGGGTAGAGGTAGGGGTGGAGTGAGGCAGTGAGGCTACCGGGAGGAGGGGAGGCTAATTATATAAACCGGCACCATGGTGATGTTGTTGTTGATGTTGTCGTGTTCGCTGTTGTTTATGCTACAAGACAGAGATGTAAAAACTGGGAAAGCAAATGCATTTTGTCACTGACACTTCTTGGCGACACCAAAGAACAGGCACACGCATGTATGTGTGTGTGTGTGCTGTATGTCTTGTGTATGTAAGTGAGTGTCTATGTATGTGTGTGTGTGTGTGAGTGTGTGTGAGAGAGGGGGGGTGATTAATGCAGGAACGAAAGGAAGGGATTTTGACCCTAAACATAAAAGTCTTGTTGAGCCTCTGATTTATTTTGGGACGGGGATGCTGGCATTAATTACTCCGCTGCAGGTGCAGGCCCCAATTTTTCTTCCCCCATTGCCTGGTACCCTGGGCTCCGCAGGCAGGAAGCATGCCGCAGCAACGCCACCACCGTGGCAACACTGTGACTAGGGCGATCTGGGCCTGCAGCCCGTATCTGGGTGGCTCTCCGACAGCCCGCCTACCTCCTCCACTGGTGAAGAATCACCTCTGAATTTAGAAAAAAAAGACGAGGAGTGGGAGAGAGAGAGAGAGAGAGAGAGGAAAGACAAGACAGTGAATAGGCAAATAAGAAGAAGTTGCAAGTATGTTTTTTGTGTGAATGAATGTGAATGAGTGAGAGGAAGTAAGACAAGTAAACAAAAGCTTGATGGAAAGGTTTTTGTGTCATTTCCTGCCCTCAACCTGCATGCCATCTGCCTACTGCCTGCGTTGCCAAATTTAGTGGCTACACTGCCCACAGCCTTGTTGTGCCTTGCTGTTTTCCATTTCATGACCTCAGTCTGTAACTCTTTTTTGTGCTTTTCTGATACCCTGAGAACTAAAACAAATCATACTGCAAAATATACCCCAAATCATACCGCAACTTTCTCTACCATGGAGCAGCAAAATTGTTAGAAGTGAGGTATGACACCAAGTTACCAAAGTGTAGGAGAAATCTGATGTGAATCAATCAAGAGCCTTGTTGTTTAAGGTCAAGTGTTGCAGTCTGTTGGAAAAAGAACCAGTAAATTTGATACAACACAGACTGAATAGAGAGTCAATAACTAACGTTAAATGAATGGGGCATAGCAAAATCAAACTGAAAGTAAGCTTCTGTATCCCATTCAGTTCAGTGTTAGGTGTCAATCCACTATTTACTGTATGTTGTATGAAATCTTCTCATTCTTTTCCTGCCACCAGCACTCTGCAACCTTTCACAAAAGGGCTATGGATTAAATTGATTAATCTCCTAAAATGATGACATTTTGTGTAATACTGGTAGGTACTTTGACAACATTGATCTTTCCTTAAAGGAGAAGTTCGGTGTGACTTGGACCTGGACTGTACTGGAAGATGTTACCGAGTACAAACATATATCCAATGCTCACCTCCATTCACCCCCAGCATTACGCATTAAACCGTTTTTAGCCGAAGCTTTCATTAACCTTACACTGCTAGCTATAGGGGCACAACTTATCCTATGCAGATAAATCGCTATTTTTACACCATTAACAAGGTTCAAAGTAACTCCACGCTTCATTGGTAGACTTCTGAGGGCCCTGACATTTAAAACGAGACAATGAGAACTTTGAAAGTAAACAGGTACTTTATTGAAGTAGCCTGGATTGCCCATATTCAGGAGGTGAGCATTGGATATATGTAGATCATTCCTTTGATCTACAGCTGGTTCATAGTCCTCCAACTCACAAAACAGGCAAGGTACTGGATCTTGTACTTGTCCGCAACTGCTCTACGGAATCCCTGACTATAACACCTCTGCACCTCTCGGACCACTACTTCATTCAGTTCAGCTTACGCCTCCCTGTAGTATCCCGGACCGTCCCTCCTCTGGTATCGTTCCGCCGCAATCTCCGCAATCTCTCTCCCTCTCACTTTGCTTCTCTTGCTGCCTCTGCTCTTCCACCAGCATGTACATTCTCCTCACTTGAGGTCAATGATGCCACTGAGTCTCTGTGCTCTACCCTGAGGATGTGTCTTGATAGGCTACAGTATGTCCCCTATCCACCAAACCGGCTCGGCCCTCCCAACCGCATCCTTGGCTTGATGATTCCATCCGTCGACAGCGTACAAACCTCAGAGCTGCTGAAAGGCAATGGCGCAAATCAAGAAATCCTTCTGACTTAAACAGGTTCCAGGCACTGCTCTCTTCCTTCCC
Organism: Limnothrissa miodon; assembly: GCA_017657215.1. Taxonomy (NCBI): domain Eukaryota; kingdom Metazoa; phylum Chordata; class Actinopteri; order Clupeiformes; family Clupeidae; genus Limnothrissa; species Limnothrissa miodon. The sequence goes on from JAGFZM010002206.1 coordinate 11,013, forward strand.
ATCGGATGTCACTGCTGCAAAGAAGGCTTTCTATAATGACAAAATTCAAAACACCACGGAAACCAGGAGACTATTCTCAACCTTCAAAACTTCAAAGTAGCTGCCATCAGTAGGCAGTTCTCTGAACCAACTGCAAAGGCTACAACTGGACCATATACTAGCGGAAGCACCTCCGATTACAATAGTCCTGCCGCGACATTTGCTTCATTCAAACCCCTCACCGAAATGGATGTGTCCAAACTTCTCACTTGCAGCCGTCCTACAACGTGCCCTCTGTACCCAATTCCAACCAACCTCTTGCAATCCATAGCTCCAACTATCACACCAGCTATCACACATGTGATCAACGCTTCACTATCAACAGGAATCTTCCCTTCTGCATTCAAGCATGCTCAGGTAACACCTCTACTCAAAAAACCCTCTCTTGCTCCCGACCAAGT
>JAGFZM010002206.1:19745-36759 GCA_017657215.1 Limnothrissa miodon
AGATGGAGAATCCTCATCGTCCTTTTTAGAAGATGAGGATTTGCTCTCCTTTGCACCAGCATATGTGTAGTCTTGCATGATGGCCAAAAGTGCAGTGCTTGTCTGTAGGTTAAGTGTGACCGTCTTCACGCTGCTTCTCTGTGTAACGCGAAATGCAAAAAGGCGTTTTTCCCTAGCGGTATTAACAGGTAGTGTTTTATGTCCCTCTCGGCAGTTCATATTTTTCTATAAGCCTTCCTGTGAGCGTCCCTTTCTATGTAAATGCAGAGAAGTGATTCTTTGCCCAGTAGGACAAGTCAGATCATTGGCATAGGTTATTTTACACCAACGAGGATCAATTTATGAATGAAGACGTTGACTTGAGACACTAAAACACTTCAAATCTTACATAATGTACCTTTAAAGGCGCTCTAAGCGATGCTGTTTCACGTCACTTCTTGTTGACGTTCGAAGTATTGTCAAACAAAACGGACGATAGCTCCAGAGAGGGTTCAAGCGTTATAAGTTAGCTTACTCCTCCCCCTCCCTCCCATGCCTCCCGAAAGACTCATGAACCTTGTCGTTTATTGGCTGGAACACTGTTATGTTTCGTTTTCGTTTGTTATGCTAGGTTTGCCCACTGTGTTATGTTGCCGTTTGTGGAGCCTGGGCTGTCTACAGAGACCGCGTTTTTTTACAGTGTGTTCAGGGGACAGGCAGCTAGCAGATTGTGAGGAGATGTTTGCTGTATGTAACAACACATGTTTTAGTCCTAAAAACGTGTCACATCGCTTAGAGCACCTTTAAAGTCCAAGTCCAAGTCCAGAACTGCACTGAAGATTACTGAAGATTGTAGGTTACCCTGATCAGGAATACGTGCAGTTTATCTATGAAAAGACGATGCTTACGAGGCATTCATGATATTAGATGACCCCACACATCCTGCACCAGGAATTTACACTGCTACCCTCAGGTAGGCATTTTAGGACATCAAACTGCTGTTTAAATAAACACAAAACTCTGTGCTGGTGTCCGTGATGCACACATTTCCACTTGGAGACAATAAAGTATATTTTACTAACTGTACTGTTTGTACAAGTTGTATGGTCTCCATAAACTATAGCACAGTTAAACACTACAGGTATATGAGCTGATTACAGTAATAAGAGTCATGTTTGAGGAAGATTCTTCAAGCAGTTTGTTTCAAACAGACTGTTAGATTATCAAGAAGAAGATTCTATGCTGAAACATTTAGACCTTTATGTAGGCTAGTATATCTGCATTTTTTACATAGCAACTAATATTACATAACAACTCTACATCATTACTGGGTTATTTTGAATATAATAATATTGACGCATGCCTTCACATTCCGAAACTTTTTTTTACCTTAAAGGCCCACTATGCAACATTTTTCATTTAATTAATCCGTTCCATACTGTTTAGTAGTCATTACACAGCGAACGAACGGTGTAGAATGTGCCACTGTGGCCTATAGCGCTAGATGCAGCACTTGCAATGTTCAGCAGCGTGGACTGCCTCCAATAGAATGCAGTGCAATACAATGCAATACAGCGGCCTTTAGAGGGAGCTCGTGAGAGAAAAAAACAGAACGTTGCTTAGCCCTGCTTTAAACTTTAACCCCAAGATATTGGGTATTTTATCTAGGCTTTATAGTAAATAACTGCTAGGCAGGCCTGACAAAGATCAATCTGGTGAAGAGATATCACATTAACACTGCATTTGTGCACATGACCCTATATACAGCCTTGACCTTGAAGACTCTGAACTCTGAACCTTGAAAATCTGTTTATCAGGCAGTGCGTAAGTGTGCTAAGTGTGGGTAGGTGTGAAGAGGATCCTTTACCCACATTGAGAGACGAATTCATGTCAAGATATTCCAAGATGCAATTTTGACCCAACATTAATTTTGTCATGGCTCTGTATTTTTTCCAGCAAGGATTGGCATATAGGCCCATTCAATTCTTCCCCATCCACTCGCACATTTTTCCTTTTTCTGGTTTATGCCCTTAGACTTATTCATGGTTAATAAACTGTGGTTAATACATAGGTGTGGTCAAATAGACCGGTTATGTACCTGACCAAAAAGCCATCGTCAAACCACTAACTCAAACTATTTTACAGGAACATAGGGTTGTCAAGACTCAAAAGGAAATCTAACCACATTCACTTACTTGTGACAAGTAAAATGCAACAGTACATGCATGAACGACCGCATCAATACGAGGTCGACTGCTTGGAAACAAGGATCTGCAAAAAGTTAGCCCTTGACAAGCCCTTAGCTCAGCCTTGCAAATGTGCCAAAGTGCATTGCTAGGTCCACCGATTAGTTTGAATGCTATTCGTCAAAGAGAAAAGTATTGACTCTCCAAAAACACACATTTTCCTGTAAATCACCTCCCTAGACCAAACCAATGTTTTCCCTGGACAAGGGGAGTGTGGGAGAGGGTGATCAATACTGTTAATTGTGTTTTGAGGAGGTTAATGACACAGACAATGTTTGCTTATTGACTGAAGAACAGCAGCTGAAAAATGAATGTGCGTCTGACGGTGTGTGTGTGTGTGTATGTGTGTGTGTGTGTGTGTGTGTGTTGGGTCAAGGGAGAAAGAGAGTGTTTGGGCGGGGGATATTGAAGGACTTCCTGAAGTTTAAGGAAGTACAACTGACTGATTGTATGTCCTTCAAACAAATATAAAAGCTTTCACTTCTTATTACATTTGAAATGAGAATATCAATCTGTTGTGTAAAGATGTCCTTTGAAAGTGTGTTCTGTCTTTCCAGTACTGTAATGGAATTTAGGTAAGCTAGTAACCAATTAAAAGCCACAACTTTCAGGCTTTCTTTGACCGTTACTACCCAAACATGCCCATTAAAGGAAAATTACCGTTAGCCAATTATAGGTAGCACACCACATAAGCATTAGAATTGAGCTGGGTCTGATTAAACAGTTTAGGAACATGAGATATATACCTTAACCCTACCCAACAAAACAACATAACGTGGAAACAGCTCAGTACCTGAACTTAGATGTTCAGAGGTCCAAAACTGAAGCAGTTACAAAACATTTATTATTTTTCAGTTACCCTTGGTGATTATGATATGGAACAGCACACCCTGACACTCTCTTTATGACTAAAATCTAGTAACAAAGGATATAAACAATAAAACACAATTCCTAAAGTAATAATAGAAAAACTCAAATACTCAATACATCAATAAAACAAGATTATAGACAAAATACAGCATATCATACCTAATATGGCTACATACAAGGCATAGGAGGTGTGAGCAGAGACAGTTGGGGCATCTCAAAGAATTGCCTTTATGTTCTGCATGAACACAAATGTCATTTTGTATTTATGACAGAGATTGATTCATCATTGAGATTTCAGGCATTATGATATTGTACGATATTTAGGATATACTGTAATTAAGAGACAAGAACATAACGTCTTATAGATTTTAGGAACGAAACACTGAACATTAATCTATTTTGATGCAATTTGGATGCAATTTTAGCCCTTGATCAACTGTATCTGACTAAATCATTAGATTTCAACATTTACTCCTGATAACTCCTGAAATATTTGACCACTGTCTCACAGTGGATGAAGTCGAACATACAGTGAGGAAACAGTAATTGAATTTAACTGAATTGAGTGGTCCGAGTTACCACGCTGTAAATGATGTGATTGTGTGGCTATCTCTACTCATTATTCACAATCCAGTGTAGCACACCAGCCTAATGTTGTGGTTACAACAGAACAAGGGCCCAGTAAAATAAAGCATGACCTTAAATAACATCACATGGTAATGACATACTCACACACACCTACAGTGACAATCTCATTACCATATTCTATCCTATCCTCATTATGATAGAGAAAGAGTAGAGGCATGTGCACACACACACACACACACTTGTCACTGTAGATACAACCACTGGTCCCATCCTTGCGGGATTCCCCATGTGTGCGTGTGTGTCTTCTCCTCACAGAGGTGGCTAAATGATGAAACGTGTAAAGCGGAGGCCCATTAAATCACTTTCAGGAGGCCACCACATCCTCCTTTCTCGTTTAAAAGAGCAGAGCAAGGGAGATAGCTGGATGGAAAACTGTGTGTGAAAAAGAGAGAGAGGAGACACACAGAGGTGGTAAAACCCATTAGGGCTAGGCTGATGGTGTGAGCTGCGTGGTTTATGGGCCCAACATGCTACCTGCACCCCCTCCCCCCATTCTCTTTCTTTTTCTCTCTCTACATCTTTTGCTGTCCCCCTTCACAACCCCTCTGTTTCCAGGTTCACTCCGTCGCCCCACTTCTCTTCTCCGTCGGTTCACTTCTCTCCCTCTCTTTGTCATTCCCTCTCTGTCCATTCAGGTTCTCTACCCTTCCTTTTCTCTTTTTTTTTCTCCATCCATCTCTGTCCATTATGTTTCACTCTCTTTCTCTCCCTCCCTCTTTCTCAAGCCATGTGGGTCCTTTGCAGCGCCAGCCCATCCAGCGGTGTTCGGACACAGCGTTGGTGTCAGTGGAGTGGAGTGTAAGGGAGGCCAGCTGCCAGTCGGTGAAGGATCTTCCTCTGAATTCACTTGTTATTGTGCTGTCCGGGTGACAAGTATACCTATAGAGTGAGTATTTATTTCAGGAATGTTTTGTTCCGTTTGCCCACGATGATGAATGTTTCTTTTATAAATCCATCGGCGGGGCCTTTGAAACCATAAACAATATTTCTCTGGCCGAAGATTCCTTGTGCAGCACTCTTGAGGAACCTTGAGATTTCCTGGCCGTGATTTAATGGCTCATAACTCTTGAGAGGCAATCCTTCTTCTTCCTTGCTCTTCCTCCTCCTCCTAGCCTCTCCTCTCTCTGCTCCGTATGTCCAGGTGTCCACACCCGGCCGGAGTGTTGGGGAGGCAGCAAGAGAGAAGAAATGCCCATCAGCCGAGGCCGTTACCCAGGTCACCTCAGTCACGGCCTCCCGCGATGACAGCACTGATGGAGCCATAGAGACCTGACAGACCAGGGTCTTGGTATGGGAAGCTTGTGACACACTGATTCACACGCAAAACTATTAAAAATATGAAGAGGGCAAGGTAGCCCCATCTGATTTCATAATAAATGTGAGTCTCGCAAGAACACGATTTATCCAAACTCCAGTGGCATGAAGAGTCAGCTGGCATGTGGACACACACACACACACACACACGTGCAGTCAGAGAGACGGAGAACACCAACTTTCACTCAATTTAAATTGGCTATAAATACACAGTGGTCACTAATGTGTAAAAATCATTAGGGCTGGTATCTCTAATTGTGTTCTCTCCTCCCACCCCATGCATAATCCCAGATCCTGGAGACGGTGTTCATTAACAATGTATGAATTAATTAGTGCCTTCATAGGATTTCTGCACATTGAACCAGGGAGATAAAAGGGATCCTATTTCTCACTTGTTGTCTTCTTCCTTTCTTCTCTTTCCCTTCTATTTTACCCTTTTTTGCATGCTCTTAATTCTATGGTTTCCATGTTGTGTCGATAGTGGAATTAATTTCACAATAGATCAGGCTTATTGACCCTTCCGTCAATGTTATTTCATTTCTTCTTAGTGCTAATTACATAGTACAGGGCAAGCAAATTGCATTTTAACTTGCCCTGCTGTTTTCCAATGGGGCAAATAAACAACAAAAAAAACATTAATTTCCTTTTTGGGAGCTCCCAGTAGCAGTCTAAACTTTCCTTATCTTTAGAAACCACTGGCTAGTTACACAAGGAAGAACACTAGACTAAAATGTAGTTAATAAATCTTTAAATTATTTTCCTCAAAAAGGAACAATATAAGAACAACATAACAAGCCCTGATAAAGGAGAAAAAAGACATGAAATATCTTGCATTTGTATTTGCTTTAAGTCCAAACACAAAGTGGAAAGCAAACTTTAGTTTCCCATTCAGTTAACACCTGTTCACTTCATTAAATCCCACAATGCATGACAAATGGAACAAGTAACCTTATGAGCCACTGAGGAAAATGACAAGGACTGAAGAAGTTCCAGACACAGAGTGACACCCAATTATTGACCCAGGCATTGGGTTTTGGTGAAGTGGTAGTGCCTGACCTAGGGGAAAGGGACCTGTGCCACCTCTCTTTCATGGGGCCAGGCCCTCAGGCATGCATTTACCCCAGAAGGGTAAATACTGTCTGTCCGCCTGTCTAAAACGGTATTTCTATGGTGTGATACTACAGTGGGACTCTAGGTCTGTCGAAGAAATAAGCACTCATGCACATGTGCTGCCATGGTCTCTCTCACACACACACACACACTATGCACTTCACTTGCTTTCTGTCCTTTGCTCTTTCTCTCCTTCTTTTTTTTGTCTTCACACACACACTCACACACAAAGGCACACACACCTTCCCTCCCTATCAACTCCTCTAATGAACTAAAAGGTCAAAGCGCTAATAAAACTATTAGCAGAAATGAATCTCTCCAATGTGTTAATGCACTTTTAAGCAAATTTCATCCACCAGCAGTTCGCCTGACGCTAATGAGAAATAAAACGGCCCTCACAGTGGGGGTGTTCTGTTGGCACTGGGGTGAGGTGTGTGTGTGTGTTTGAGACTCAGTGTGAGAGACTTGGGTGGGCACTAGGGGGGTGTTTGCAGATGACAGTCACACACACACACACACACACACTCTCTCTCTCTCTTTCTCTCTCTCTGGAGTGTTATTCACGGGCCGGGGGAACTCGTTCCAGCCTCCTGCTTCTTCTGCCGGGTTAATCACAGAGCAAGTCTCCATCTGTTCTCATTCACCAGGATGATTCAATCATTTTTTTATTCCTCCACTCTCTTCCTCTTTAACCCACTTTCATTTTACTTATTTGTTGTCCATTTTCATCCAATATTTTTTTTTATCATTTTACATTTTTTTCCTGCATTTGACAATGTCCTGTAAATAACTTTGGTGACATGGAGCTAATATTAGATTAATAGAGGGCAAAGGGCACAGTTTTTTTGTGTTAGTGCTTTATACTAGCATGTTCAAATTCCCATTCCTGCAATTATCCCATCACTAATGGTCTTTTAAATTCACAAGGTAAACAAAAATAATAATAAGATAAAAAGGTATTTTCAACGGAAATGAGATGCTTTCCAAAACCATAATTACAGTTAACTCTATTATATGATACATTTGTACAGTAGTAGTGTAGTGATAGCACAGTGAAAGCTTTCCAAACTAGCTGGCTCTCTGAGCTATGAATTCCTGTTTCGAGATTCAGTAGGCTACAGTCTACAAGCAAGTCTGAGCGGGTCTTTAAAAGAGGACTTATGGATGTTTGAACAAGTCAGCGATGGCTCAGACTGAAATTATTCAAACTTACATCACCTAGTGCTGACCACCAGCTCTCCCTGGCCTACATGGCTCTCACATTCCTCTCTGCAGAGCACACACAAAGGGCTACACGCACACACACACACGCACACATACAGAGTGGGGAGAAAAAAGCTAAGTGAAAACAAAACGCCTGTGAGGAGGAGCAGACATTCCATTATCTAAAAAATCTCCAGCCCTTTTAATCAATAAAAAAGATAAAAGATATTTTAATCAGAGACATATTTCCTTGTTTGTGCGCCGGCTTTCCCGGGTGTGCGCAATCTTTAAACAAGTGAAAATGATGCATAATGCACTCCCCGTGAGCCACTCATCCATATAAAGAAGAAACAGTGCCGTCAGCAGAAGTACACAAGCGCGCACACACACACGCACACACACACACACACACACACACGCTCGGCTCCATTCTCATGCCGCTCGGCAGGCGTTAAATTACGTTAGAACGTTTATATTAAAGAAAATTGCATCCTGTAAACTCAAATATTATCCCTCTCTTTCTCTCTCTGATTCATGCATTCCTGCTACTGCACTCACACACACACACACAGATACAAACATCCTACACAGACACAGACACTAATATGGGGCTATTATGGCCTGAGCTATCTGTCCAACACACACATATCCGCTGTGGGAGGCAAGAGGGGTCTGAATGAGATTAGCAGGGGAAACCTGAGCCACTCTCGGCCCAGTCCGACTTCTGTCTCTCCCCACTAACGAGGCACGGGCCTGGGCTGGAGCAGGTAGATCAGGTTCCCCTCCAGCGGGTTAAACGGCTGTTGACACAAGCTAAGTAGACGGAGGTGAGTCTGGTAGATGGACCACGGGGCATTTGTCGACCTGTTTTCTCTCTCTCTCTCTCTCCCCTCTCCTCTACCCCTCCTCTTCTTATTCTTTCTCTCTTTTCCTGTCTTGTCTTGTCCTGCTCTTTATTTTTCCACTCTCACTCTCTCTCTCTCTCTCTGGCTTTGTTGTGGTGAGGCTGACTGGAGTTTAAATGCATGCATTATCTGTAATTCATCTCCTGTACCGAGGAAGCTTCTCATCCCATCAGGGACAAATGTGTGTGTGTATGTGTGTGTTGGGGGGGGGGGGGGGGGTTGGATCTATGCAGGTGTTTGTCTAGATATATCAAATTTGCAACAGAACAGCAGGGCAAAGCCGAAACAAACAAGGTGAAATTGCATTCAAGCTCATCTCAAACCATAAAATAATAATAACTGCCACACTACTATCTGCCGGAAGCTCAGCCCGGAAACAGGCATCCACCTTCACCAGAGCCACAGCTCATCTAGCTTACACTTTGTTTTCTCATCCTCAACAGCAGTGGTTCTTAACCTTGTTGTAGGTATCGAACCCCACCAGATTCATATGCACATTCACCGAACCCCTCTTTAGTGAAGAAAATATTTTTTTGTTTGAAATTCAAGACATAGATATGTTTTTTACTGGTGCACAAAATAAGCTGTGCATAAACATTATCTTGTTCACAGAACAAAACCAACACCATGCATGAATTTACAACAAATTACATGCAAATCAGTCAGATTACATACCTGCAATCAGTCAAATTACATACCTGCAAATCGGTCCACCGAACCTCTGAGACTGACTCATCAAACCCCTAGGTTTCGACCGAACCCAGGTTAAGAACCACTGCTCAAGAGCCAATTTCCAGACCAGGTTCATTATTCACAAAATGAGATGGAGAAAGGTCCACTGATTTCCAGCGGTTACAACTAAAAGTGACAGAATATTTCATTCTAAGAATCAAAGAGCATAATGTGCATGTCTTCTAATAGTGTGAACATTGCGTGTGTATAAATAGAGAGGGTATGCATTATTAGAACATTGTTATAAGAAGGTTAGTTATTTATTCATATAGAGCATTCTTCGACATGAAGGCTACTCAAAGCACTTAGACAAGTATAAAGATGTGACCAACACAAAAAATACCCAGTCAGCCCATGGGCAGTGTGGTAAGCCAAACATGGCACACAAATGCCATGCTTATCGCTCTCCTGAGACAAGAAGGCTTTTGAACTAAGTTGAGCCATCCAGCAGTTCAGCCGCTCAAATGAATAACATCCGACTATGGCATTTCTAGCCATGTCCAGTATAGAGATCACAGTCCAAAGATGCAATCTCAGCACAAATGACAAAGTGGAGATGCAGTGTCGATGTAGCCTAGTCTAGTCTACGCAGATGATCACCCTTCAGTGAGTGTGTAGATAGAGCAGCACAACAATTGCCAGTAGACTAAATCACAGTAGCCCAATATGTTCTTGGTCCAGGCAGGACATCCAATTGGCTATGTATAATTAATGCTTAACCTCTTAATGCTTTTTTTCCCTATTTTTTAAAAAAACCTGCCATACCCAAATTAAAGGCTTGACAGTTCCTACACTCAGGGATGTGCCTCATACCATTGGAAAGGTGAGACCCTCACATTTTTTCTAGAAGAATATGTATGTTTCTGCGACATATGGACACAGAGTTACAGAGGTTGGAACTAAGTTTTTTTCCGCTTGTTTCAAATGTCTATGAACTAACTAAGATATGAAGGTACCATCCTTATGATACCCCCAAATCAATAAATCTAGGCACTAACTCCATTTCTCAGCTTGCTACACAATAAAATTTGAAGTCAAAAGACCAAAAATATGACTTTTCACAATCATTTTTGTAAAGATATGTCTATGCGTTTTGCTTGGGTCCCCTATATGGGGACTCCCATAGGAACTTTTTGTAAACAAGAGGGCCTACTGACATTCAAAAGTTGACTTTACTTAGAAACATAACATTTCAAATGAAAGCTAAGACCCATGGCTTTCATGTCTGTTTGCTTGATTTGAAGTTACTCCTTCTGGCATTGAATGACACAAGCGTAACCATAAAAAAAAAAACTGGTGGGACGTTGTGCCTTAAGGCACAACACTGAGTGACATGACTCATACCCATAACCTAGTAGCTGGTTCAGGGTGTGTGTGTGTATATATATATATACATATACTGTAGGCACTATTGTGTATTCAGTTGGTTAGTACTGAACTTAACTTAGGAACTTAGAAACTTCATAGGTCAAATTTAGTGAGTAGCAGTGTATAAATGGAGTGGGAAATGTGTAAATGCATGTGTGTGTGTGTATATAAATGACATTCTTATTCAGCAGTTCATGTCCGGTGGGCAAGTGGGCAGCCATCACATGGCAGGCACCAGCAACAGCAATAGCAGCTAGACTTGTGGTGGTGTGTGCATTTGTGTGTATGTGTGTTATGTGGTGTGTGTGAGAGTTTGTGTGTGTGTGTGTGGGGGGGGGGGGGGGGGGGGGTGCATGTAACAGGCGATCCCCTAATCATGATTCATGCCCTGGGTCCGAGCCCCTGACAGACGGGCTTCGATCCTCTGCTCAGCGCACTGTAACGCGATCCCCCACCGACATCATCATAACTGCATGTTGGTGCTGTTTGGCCACTGACATATTGATCCGGCTGCCTCTGGCCTGAGAAGACGTGATAGATTGGCCTCTCCATGCAGAAGAAGAGTAAAATGCACTGAGAAAAGAATGGTGGAGAAGGAAGAGAAAGAGAGGAGAAGAGTTGTGGAGCACAACATGCTCTAGAAGATTAAAGGAATGAGTTGTTGGCCTGTAGCTCTGAGAAAGAAGTTTGAAGATAAATACAAGTTCAATATCCAAGGCAAACAAAGTTGAAAACTGGTTCAACTTGCATCTTGCTCACCTGGCTGTCATAGCTAAGTCAGGGAGTTAGCTAATTAGCTAAATCTGTATCATAGCAACAGCTTAACAGTTTCACGTTTCTTGCATGTTCTCTCGCTTACTATTCTGGAACGCTCAACCTACTCTCTTTATAGATGCCATCCTCAGGGGTTTTAGTAGAGAACAAACACACACACCTATTTTAAAACATCTGTTTGGGAAAAGAGGTTTGTGTGTGTGTGTGTGTGTGTGTTTCAGACACATTTACAGTACACACACACACAAACAGTTAATCTGGCTGAAACAATAAAAAGTTTGTCAATGTTCAGCAATTCTGCATTCCAGCTGTTAGGGACTTAACTCAGAGTCCCACTGGCAGCACAGCAGTGTAGAGAAGCTGTGTTGAAGCTTGGCCCAAGAGCTGAGCCTCTCCCCCAAGGGCCCGGTTTCGAGGGCAGGCAGGCAGGCAATGAGCCAGGGATCCCGTCCGGCGGTCGAGCAAGCAAGGGTTCCTTCCCATTCTGAGCTCTGGCTAACGACAGTGGAGGCAGCGGTGGAGGAGGCACACCAACTGCAGACAGGGGCCATATTGTTCTGCTCTATGTGGCGCAGGAGCGGGAGCCAGATGCTGACAGGAGGTGATTTAGCACCCTGGCAGCTCTGGGGCCCGGGTCACAAGCAGAGCGCCACGGTCCAGGCCTCGAACTCTCCACCCATAAGATGGCAGCATGAATCATGGGCGACCCCATCCCGACCCAGGGCTCCGCATCTCTCTCTCTCTCCCCCTCTCTCTCTCTTTCTGTCCCTGCCCACCCCCTATCTCTCTCTCTGTTTCCCTATCTGTCCATTAACCACCTCGCACCTAAACAAAATCTCCACCATTCCCTCATTCCTCCCAATCCACCGCACAGACATGACAAATCTGGTGTTTATTTACTCGAGAAAAAAAAGAAAACGAGGAAAACGAAGGGTAGCAGACGATGAAGAGGAAGAAAAAGTCCTAAAAATCAATACAGAGTTCCAGCAGTGTGGCCTCTGATCAGAGGTTTTTTTTTCCCCCACCGCTCCCCTTCACACTACTGGCTTTAGAGGGAGGCCAGCCTCCCGGCATGGTCACACTGAGGCCTAAGAGCCCTAAGACTGGCATGATAAACTTCAGGATTGGCTTCAGTCTACCTTATCATACATTATTATACATAATCACCTGGAGAAATGGAATACTGATCTCTTATTGGCTGACCGAGCGTTCCTTAATTCTGTATGAGCAGAAAAAATGAAAGTAGATCTGTATCCTGCTCTTTGGAACGGTCACCATAGTAACAACCATAGTAAACAGTAGTTGTAACTAACCAGTAACTATGGAAGATGCAGAACTAATAAAAGACAACCACTGCTGAAAAGATAATGTAGGAATATAGTAACATTCCTTACATGCATCACTTGCAACTAGGTGATAAACTGGATCACAGCCCTTGAGGTGGGTCGCTATACAGAATAATTTTTTTGGTGGAGGAACATCAGTACAGTTCTGCACACCTGCGTCGGACATTATCCCTTTCCGAACGAACTTCAGAAATGGCTAGTGTACTCCCTAACCCTAAACATTGAACCCTGAAATCCTATACATGATCCACTTCATTTTTGGCATTCATGTATTTCTTTGAGGGTTCATGATCAGTATGTAGGGTAATTAAAGTCATTGGGATTCTTTCATTATTATTATTATTACTCCATTGTAATAGAGAATTCAGTGTGCTGTTGTCTTAGAGAAAATGGTAAACCTTCTATTTGAGTGGAATGCTGGCTTTGTTTAGTTAAGAGAATGAGGACTCAAAAGCTCTTTTACTCTCAGGCTTACTAACTTAGTCTTAAGCCTGGATTGCCAGTTATCACATTATTGGACCCCCCTCCCAAATAACTTCACACAATTTTTTATTACAGCAGTTAGGGAATAAGAAAGGACATATATATATATAAACAAAAGAATTGAGCACCACATTATGGGCATAGATATTCTGGTGCACCCTGACAAATGGCTGGCCAAAAATAAAGAGCACTGGTGAGGCATCTACACAACAGAGACAAATCAACAGATGAGGCATTTGTCACAGATAGGCAGAGAACACACACATACTAACACACACACACACACACACACAAGCACAACAAAAAAGCTGTCAAGGTTTCTGTCATATCTTACATCACCCGGCCATCAGCGGTTGCAACCATGGCTTGGCCAAGGATGAAAGTGCTAGAAAATGGGAAGTAATTCTAAACCATTTTCTGCCCAGGAGCACCCCCAGCATCAGGAAGACAAATGGGCGCGAGCCAATGACAGAGTGCCTGGCCCACAAATCACCCGCCGCTGGCCCGTCCAGTACCCCACCCCCCAAACCCCCATCCCCCATTCAACCACCTCAGCCCCGCCCCCCACCCCCCACCATAACCACCACCTCCCCCTACCCCCAACACTCCACCCCCTCCCCCCACCCAAGGCCTCCTTCCATTAGTCATCACCGCGCTGGGTGCAGCGGCCGGGATCGGTAATTAGACAAGGACAAATCGCCTGGCCACAGACACGGATGGTTCCGTCCGCTAAATAAGGGGGCCGTTACCATACCAACCGGTGGGCGGAGGGGTAGGACGCAGGTTCTTGGGTAGCAGGCAGGAGAGCAAGAGAGAGAGAGAGAGTGAAGTAAGCGCAGAGAGGGGGGGAGAGGGAGAGAGAGGAAGAGAGAAAGGCTATACTGTCCACTGCCTGGCAAGTCATCTGTTATCCTAACACCGCCTGCCCTCCCCTAACCCTAATCCTTACAACTCTCCCCAAAAAACACACACACAATCCCCAACCACCACACCTCCCCATAACCCACCTTGCCATCTTCTCTGCAGGACCTAAAAGTCATGTCCCACCCACCTCCTCAACCCCTATCCATACAACCTATTTGCACCAATTCCTCTCCTGCCCCACACTTTCCCTAAAATTCAGGCCAGATTTGGACATGTGCTCACATGCAGCGGCACGCGCCCCAGTCCCCCCTGGCACAGTGGCGCCGGCGAGGGCATTAGTGCACTGCTGGGTCTCGGCCTGCTCCGGCCTGGGAGGAGGGCCCTGCGGCCTGGTGATTTTTCACACTGGCACCGCAGCAGAGGAGGGGTCCACCGGGTCACGGCTCACCGGCGGAGCTCAAACGCCTTGCTTGGACACCACCAGCAGCAGCGGTGCCCCCTCCACCACCACCACCTCTACCACCACCACCACCCCATCCCATCCCACCAACTCCACTACATCCCTGCCACTAGGGAGGCTTAATCAGACCAGATTCAAACACAGCCAATAAAGGATCATAAAGGGAATATGGAAACACCTGATTATGATTCCGCTATTCCAAAACTACCTAATACTGAAGTGCCCTGTTGGACCTTTTGTTTAACAAACCTAAACAGAGCAAAAAAGGTCCATTTTTTAAATACTGGCCAATTTAAATAATTTATAGTAATTATACCCCAGCTACAATCAAACAAACAAACAAATTAACTAACTAACAATGCAGGTTCATTATAGAATGTTCGTCTAATGGAGCGTGCAGTAGAAACTTAACCATGACTTAATCCCACAATGCAAAGCAACACTGGCTGAAGCGCAAACCAAGCCATGGCATTACACCATCTGTTTTAGTTGAGGTCAAACCAATAGATAAACAAGTGCATTAGGGTGGGCTAAAGTCCTGGTAATTATGGGTTTCATAGTACATTAGGTGTAACATTAGAGGACAGAATTAGTGAAAAAAACACATTACTGAGCGGCCTCTGAAATTGAATTACAAACTGGCCGGCCAGGGCAGTCAACAAAAATATAAATTGCTATTCGATGCAATGAGTGCTGGGAGAGAGCGAGGCCTCGGAGGAGGAGTTGGTAAAGATTGTTCCGGCCAGCCAAAAACCCAGCACCCTGTAAAGGGAGAGGCCTTAGGAAACATAGGGCTCAAAAGAGAGCAGCTGACCACATACATGCATGGACACACACACATAGACACATGTATGTACGCACACACACACACACACAGAAAGCATTACGGCAGGGGATTGTCTATTGATTTCCCTCTCCTAATTCCCTAATTATTTTCGAATTAGATCATCAGGACACATTCAAAGAAACCCGAAACCCCAGCAAGAATTTTTTGCCCGAGTAAACATATTTTCATTAAAAAATAATATTGCGGTGAAATGAAGCTGTGCATTCAATTCAAGTCCCCAGCTGCTCGAGTGACCCCCTTTTTTTCCCCTCAAATCCCCACCACCCGCCCACTAGCCCCTAACCCCTCCAGATGACAAGAACTCCTTCGAAAGCAAGTCTTATGTCCCTGCAAGAAATGCAGAATAGAGAAAAGAAAGAGAGGTAGGGATTCAGAGAGTGAGAGAGACACAAGAGAAGGAAGAAAATATGTGGGAAAAGATTTTGTCTCATCTCTCTTTTATTTTACCTCACTCTTCCACTAAAGTCTGATCTCTGAACATAATCTTCTAAGGGTCACAACAAAACGAATACAAAATTCCCCACCTGCGTCAGAAGTGGGAAACACAATAAGTGGGTCGTGTTGGCTTTGTGTTCTCACAAATAAGGGAAACCTAGAAAAGGAAAAGTCTCCGGAAAACTCAGCACATGACCCCACATGCTTCTGGCCCGCTGGGGTATCCCACCACACAGACCCACAGACAACATGGCACTTCCTTTCTGAAGAAGAGGCTCTGCCTCAGGAAGAGGGTCCCTCCATCCCTTCACCCCCCGCCCCCCACCACCAGGAACTGACGGACAACGTGAATCCGCCAGTGGCTTCCAAGAAGAGAAAAACACGGATTCACAAGGCTGTTTGGGTGTGTCGTTGTGTGTGTATAGTGTGTGTGTGTGTGTGTGTTGGGGGTGCGTAACATAACAGGGTGTTGACAGGGATACCATGGGAACACTACAGGAGTATCTTGTCATGGCCAGCTGTGCCTCTTCCAGGGGCTGACAGTTGGATATCCAAACAAGGCAAAACTCTATGGGGAGAAACATTCCTGCAACAGACACCTGTTGCCATCAAACACAAAAACATGGGACAGGACAGACATTTCCCGTCAAGAGGATAAGATGTCATGTGTGTCTAAAAAAATAAAATAAAAAAAAAAATAGACGTTATGACAGTTATGTGAATGTGTGTGTACATATGTTTGTCATATGTTTGAATACATATGAGAGTGTATGTGCATAGGTGTGCATGCAAACTGTTTGTGTCTATGTGTCCATGCATGCGTGTGAGTGTGTGTGTGTCTGTGTGTGCTTGCCGGGAATTGGTGTGCTTCTCCAAAATGCCTGCTCTGTCGTCCTCCACCCCGCTAAACCAGGGGGGGAAAAGGCAGAGGCGGTAGAGCAGTGAAGCACTTAAAGCCCAGAGGGAGGGAGGATCAGCAGCCACACACACATCTTTACAGGGATGGATGCCTGAGATGGCCACCAAAGTAAGATGGAGAGACACAGAGAGCAAAAACGGTGGGACAAGGACAAAATGTGCACTAGAGTGTGTGTGTGTGTGTGTGTGTGTGTTTAAATGCAACTGGTTACTAGAAATGTACTAAGCGTGGGCACAGTTTGAATGCAAGCAGCATAGTGTGTGACTGTATGTATGTGTGTGTGTGTGTGTTTACATGCTTACATGCTGTTCCAGAAAACTCCTTCCTTCTCCTTTTAAGATCCCTATAACAGTGAATCAAAACTCTGTGGAGAGTTTTCTGGTGGGCCAAAGTGTGTAAGGCAGGTGCATATGTGTGTGTGTGTGTGTATATGTATATGTGTGCACGCGAGGCCCGGCACCTTGGTGTGTGTGTGTGTGTGTGTGTGTGTGTGTGTGTGTGTGTGTGTGTG
>JAGFZM010002206.1:46523-80387 GCA_017657215.1 Limnothrissa miodon
AGAGAGAGAGAGAGAGAGAGAGAGAGAGAGAGAGAGAGAGAGAGAGAAGAAAGAGAATAGCAGATATGGGGAGACAGAAAAAGAAGTAATGTTAGTTGTATAATGGCTATTTTACACATGGTTTTGCAGCAGTTTGGTAGTACATTTTAAACCAAAAGAAATAAATATTACTACTTCCAACTATTTTTTTCCGTTTTGAAATCCAAATACATAATTATAAACTTGTATAAACTTTACTGTAAATATTTATGCTTTTCATTCAATCTTTCTTCACCCCAACCCATCCCTCTTCAGGCATGCTGCCCAACCCTACAGTACCTTGGCCTGCTTGTAAAAGTGAGGGGCCAGCTCCACCAGCCAAGCAGACTCCACTGCAGTCACGTCCCGCATGTAGTACTTGGAGGTCTGCACCACCTCATTAAATACAACCCTGCATGCATGCGCACACACACACACACACACACACACACGCACAGTTACACACACTCAGGAATCACAGGCATCATATGTTACAGGAATCATATACAGTATGAAAATACAAGAGCATACAGAAAGTTTCTGCTCAATGATTTAGACAGGTGTGTCTGGTAGGTGATCAAATAGGTGAGGTCTACTGACCATTTGGGGGGTTTCTCTCCAAAGAGGACAGAGTTGGGGTGGATGTGCAGTTCTCGATCATCACGCAGGGTCCTGAAGGAAGACGGTGAAAAAAAGGGTAGGAAGAATGGAAGAGAGCCTCAGCACTTGGGCACATTTGATGCCATCTAAATATTTTGGAAACATTGGGCTCTGTGGCTCAGTGAGCTAAGGTTATCAAAAACCCAGGACCCCAGGTTTATGTCCGACCAGAGGAAACTTCCCCGATTCCTGTGTCACTCTCAGAGCAAGCTCAAAAAAAAAAAAAAAACCTATTTCCGCGACAATAAGCTTCTAGGAGCTTAGTCTGGCGAACCTACCATATAAGGCGGGCTTAACCTGCATCTATCAGATACCTCACTTGCGCTGGGGGGTGGGGGAGGGGGGGGGGCTAAAATGGCAGCTTCGCCAGACTGACTAGTGCGCGAAATTCAAATGTAGCATTACAGGAAGTATGGGCGGGCCCAGGCTAACTTGACATGACACCTCGGACACAATATTATCAGGTCCTTCACACAATCTTGACTCAAGACTTCAATGTTGGTGTACACAGAGTTTAGTATGTTTCGCACATCACCTGTTCTGTAACATAATCTCTCCACAACCTTTTTCCTTACAAACAAATACAGAATAAAAGCCTATCACCTATCTGACTGGCTAATGCATGGCGCTGGTCACTGAGAAAAAATCTAAATTCTGTATCCATCTGATTTCTGTTGAAAATAACCAACCAGATTACTATATAATACCATGAACAGCCATAGCTGAAACCAATCCTTGCATTAACTAATAATGTGTCTCTACAGGCAATCCATGACAAACACATTCCATGAAATCGTACCTGTAAGATCCAGAGTGGTGCAGGCGGGCAGCATTGGCAAAGAATCCTGAAACAATGCACTTGAGGATCACATCTGGGTCACCTGGCCAAAGAATCAAAACCATTACTATTAGTATAAACAAATAACATAAATAAACAGAGAGAGAGTGAGAGAGAGAGTGAGAGTGAGAGTGAGAGAGAGAGAGAGAGAGAGAGAGAGTGAGAGAGAGAGAGAGAGAGAGAGAGAGAGAGAGAGAGAGAGAGAGAGAGAGTGAGAGAGAGAGAGAGAGAGAGAGAGAGAGAGAGAGAGTGAGAGAGTGAGAGAGAGAGAGAGAGCTCAGACCTTCGCTGGAGGTTCGTGGCACCTTGAACTTGTTCATTAGCCGTCTAAGCTGCTCTCGAACGGTTATGGCCCGCATGAGGCCCTTGTAGTTGAGGAAGCGATCCTGGCACCACTGGGAACTCTTCTGGTGCTGGAGGAAGAGGTAGAAACAGCACAGTGATCAGATGACAAGCTGGCTAGTCAAACCATGACCATGCTACTGACCATGTCTAGAGGCAATTTAAAAAAAGCTGAAACTGTGGACTAAAAACATCAACACACAAACTAAAAACTAAAAGCATCAACAAATCCATAATTTCATTCATAAACAAATCTATTATAAGGTAGAGTTTAACTGGCATCCAACCTGGGGCTGAAAAAGCCATTTTAGGTGCGTCGCCTGACATGCACCTCCAAAAATTTCTAACCATGTATCCCAATGATGTAGACAACAGGGGAAAGCAACGCAGACCTCAAGGACTGTGATTGGTTCGAATTAAATACAGTGTATTCCTCAAATACCTCTTTGTTAAATGCATGATTCTGCAATATACTGCAATAAACTGTCTTTCTAATATATCCATTTAACTACTTTCCTCTAGT
Source organism: Limnothrissa miodon (assembly GCA_017657215.1). Lineage (NCBI taxonomy): Eukaryota > Metazoa > Chordata > Actinopteri > Clupeiformes > Clupeidae > Limnothrissa > Limnothrissa miodon. Next base: position 48,905 of record JAGFZM010002206.1, read on the forward strand.
TTCCTCTCGTGGTGTCTGTAGATTATCCTGAAGTACCCTAGCCAATGCGCCAACATGAATAGTGACAGATGTGTTCATTTTGTTTGCTGAAACGCTAAAAAGTAGACACGTACACAAACACACACATAGAGCATTTGATTCAGCAAATCCATTTGCGCAGGACCCTACCAGAGCCTTGAATTCTAGAGGCCTACGATGGACAATGTGTAGAAAATGCATAAATTGAAAGAGGTGTTCTATCCTCTTCTAGTCCCCTTCCAGGTTAAGTTATGTTATTCTCATACCTTGATGAAGGCTTCATAGACGTTGAGCATGGTAAGATGGTCACCTTCGGCGACTGCAAACTTTCTGTGTTCTCTGGCCTGAGGCAAGCAGGGAGAGTCAGACACAAATCCAAACAACACACACAGACATCACACACACACAAACACACACACACACACAGACAGATAAAAAGACACAGACACCCAAAGCACAAACTCATGCACCCGCAAACAGATGGAGCAGAAGGCTTGTGGGAAGGTCAAAGGCAATCTCTGTTTTAGCATGAGGCAACAGAGCGAGCATGACAGAGGTCACACTCAACAGCTGCTACAGCTGGAACTTTACAAGAGCATTGAGGTCATCCCCAAATATCAATAGATAGGAGTCTTCCGCCTGAGCAGGTAAATAAATAAAAGCACAGACACACTTATGTTCAGGGTAAGACCCTAAGAGAACCAAAATTCAAAAGAGATGCAGCATGGTCACAGGAGACTACACAGACAAACAAGGAGCAAAAGCAGGAAAAAGGATAGCGTGGGAAAAAAGATAACTGCCAATTCTCTAACCACTCCCCACCCCCCACACACACAAACACTCACAATGCAATTCCTGTGTGAGAACTTACTGCAGCTTTCTTTTGATTGGGATGCACCACAAAAATGTTTTGTATCTGCATCATGGCTGCTATGGTGACAATCTCCTTGGAGCAGCCAAAGTTGCCCGACTCCAGCAGCATCTTGGCGAACATGGGGCTCAGGGGGAACTCTGCCATACGAACGCCCATAGGGTCAGTCAGACGACCATACTGGTCCAGACCTGCGTGGACCACAACAGCGTTGTCATTTCATCATGCCAACTATGCAAGATGGCTTTATTTTTTCCCCAGCATTTATAACAGTTGTAACAGTTGTTATTTTCTACTCATCGTTTCAATTTATTGAATTATATTTCATTTGAGTACTTGTAATACAATTTGTCCATATGGTATCTGTCGTTATTGTTGTGACCACAGTCACCACATCACCATACAACACATCATCAGGACAATCATCATCTCCTCACCACCAAGGGCATAAAGGAGTTCCAGGGCCTGGACCATTGACTGGGCAGGAGGGGGCTGAAAAGAGAAGACATAGGATGGTACCAATAGAATTACACACAGACACACACACACAAGCCAAGTTACTAGTTAGTTAGTAGTAGTAGTAGTAGCAGTATTAGTGAGGATTAGCCAGTGATGAAAACCGTACAGCTAGCGCAACCAGCTGCATCAACCATTCATGCTGGTTTCAAAGGGATGGGCCTCTTGTGGGTGTGCTGAGGTGTGCGAACATTAATAAGACAGGCTGCGTACCGACAGGAAGCTGAAGCGCAGCACATTATCGATACCCAAAGCCTTTAGCTGCAGGATGACTGGTGCCAGATTGGTGCGCTGCATCTCAGGCACTGTGGAAGGTGGCAGTTTCTCGTAGTCCTCCTCTGCAACACACACACACACACAGATGACATTCCATCCCAGAGATAGATCACAGACGACGATACAGCTTAAAACTTGCAAAACAGGCAAAGATGTAATAGTTGAACTGGAGGATTAGGACATACCAGTGTAAAGGCGGAAGCATTTCCCTGGGCGGTTGCGTCCACCTCGACCAGCCCTCTGGGCTGCCGACGCCTTGGAAATGGGGGTCACTACGAGCGACTCGATGCCTGTGTGAGGATTGTAGGCCCTCAGCTTGACAAACGCACAGTCAATGACGAATACAATCCCGTTGATGGTGATTGAAGTCTCAGCAATATTAGTGGCCACCACAACCTGACCAGAAGAACAATATTGCATTTGTTTGCAAAGGGAATTAGATCATTCTAAATGACACTTTCCACAGTTCAATCTACAGGCTGTGACCTTTAAAAGTAACCTATAATTTTGGTTACATTAAATCTTTTTAGTTGTTTCTTTCTTTACAAAAATAAACTATAAAACTATAAACTAGACATATAAAGACCAAGATAAAGTGTGTTTTGTAAATTGAGCACTTTCTGTGAGGTGAAGTCAATTCACCTTGCGCACTGAAGGGGGCATCCTTTCAAAGACCTTCATTTGCTCAACGTATAGGAGGCCAGCGTACATGGGCAAAACCCGCAAATGTTTCTTCATGCCGTAGCGTGACAGTGTTCGCGCTTGCTCCTGTAGCATGGACACGACCTTCTCCACTTCCTCCTAAGGAACAGAAGGAAGTACATTCAACAACTAAGGATGGACAGCAGTCCTGTCACAGAGACAAAACAAACATACATTCCGAATCAATTTAGGTCTCACTTTCAGCATGTTTTAGTTTTGTAGATCTTACCTTACTTGTGCAGGTATAAATACAACAATGTAGAAAAAAAAACTTATAAGAATGATCAGTGTTGATGTTAGAAAGTGATGTTGATCAATCCTCATCTTGGATCTTCTCTGCAGCATGCTGCTGTGCGATACTATCTCATACATTATGTAAGCGCTCACAGGGCTCCCAAACCTGTCCGGTGAGAAAAGCAAGGACATCTCCATCATCCTCCGTCTCGTGAATCTTCAGCACTGTCTCCACTGTAGCCTTCACATAATCAGGGACAGGACTGTGTGTGTGTGTGTGTGTGTGTGAGTGAGAGAGAGAGAGAGAGAGAGAGAGAGAGCGTGCGCAAGTTGGTTATTAGACACATGGCACTATATACTGTAAGTGTTTTTACACTAAATGTCAAATGTTTTACAGCACCTACTCACTGGTCCATTCTGATAATTCTTATACTGTAGACTGGTTTGTAAAACACACACACACACACACACAATAGACAACATTCTGTTTTCTTCTTCCGACTGCTTTGTGCATGGTTAGCATTACTAGTTTCATTAGATAATTACAGTAATGCTTCTAAGTTGAAAGAGCATGAAACATGAAAGAGCAAAGCATGTACTGTCAATAATCTATTTCTAGTATCCAAGTTGGTAGAAATCTATAGAATGAAATGCTGCCATTGTTACCAGTGCTGATATTAAAATCCTAAAATGCAGAATAATGTAGTTATGTGTACTCTTTTTGTACTCTGTTTACTACATGGCAGTGTATGTGTTTATACAGTGTTTCTCAGGTTTGCTATACATTGTAGAAACATTATTTTAAAAACAATTGCATACAATAACTCATTTATTCAGGACAAGCTGTGCCCTGTTGTACCATGAGCCAACAAGCCAAATGCACAAATGGAGTAAGGCCAAAACCAACCTCATGCTCTGTAACACAACTGTCACTGAGCAGTCATCCAACACTGGAAGCATTTCTGGCCAAATTATTCTGTAAGGTTTAGAGCTTTTCAAAAAGGGACAAAGAGAAGGAGGTTGAATACCTGACAGTATAAAAGACATCCACAGGGAAGGTTCGTCCCTCAACTGTAAGAATGCCACATGTGTCTTTGCTGGGGTCTCCAGACTCATTCAGATTGAAGAACTCCTGAAATTTCTGTAAAATGTCAACCACACAAGTTTTAACCAAGGATTGCAGAATTCCATTATATTTCGCTTTTGATGCTACAAAAGGCTTTATACAAGTCTTTATCTAACTGTCTGATGTACATTTGCTGCACTTGCATTGAGTAACTGGTAAAAATAGTTAAAAACAGTTCAAAACCCAGACATCAGATGTTTAAACACATCTGAATGAACTACCTTTGCATCCAGGGTAGCAGATGCAACGATTACTCGCAAGTCCCTCCTCTTCTTTTGAATCTGTCCCAGGGCAAATGGAGGGACTTAATTGACATAATACAATGTTTATGGTGTGATCAAATAACACTCTCGCAAACTTACCTTTTTCAAGAGTCCAATGGCAATGTCTGTGTACAGGGTCCTTTCGTGAGCCTCATCCAACATGAGCACACTGAGACAAGAGCAATTTTAGGGAAACATAATAGGTGAGTTCTTTAGAAAGAAAAACATTAGACTAGATGATATTCTTTCTTTAAAAAGTAATACTAGGCTAGGCCAGAAAATCTCACCTGTATTTCTTAAGCAGAGGATCTGCCATCATCTCCCTCACCAACATTCCATCTGTGAGGAACTGAGAAAGTGTGAGAGAGAGAAAGAGAGAAGTCAGCAGACTGTTATACAGTATATAACTATTCCTTAATAAATAAGAAAGTTTAATGTAGTCTAGGGCTAGCAACAAAACCCTCCTTGCTGATTAACAACGAGGTCATATTGGCAATTTATGGTTAATGCAATAACTATAAGAAATAAAACAACATATAAACATGTTCCAAATAATATTGAATTAAATGAGCGAAGGGCTTTTACAGTCTAAAGCATTAATGGAGGGGAAGTGCCTTGGAGAAGTAACAGAGGTTTTGCAATGCGGCAATACCTTTATTCGAGTGGCATGGGGGTCAGAGCAGTCATCAAATCTTATAGTGTAGCCAACCTCATGCCCGAGCAGTGCCCCACGTTCCTCTGCTACACGATTAGCCACCTTAGGGAACAATTGTCATTACAACTAACCTGGAAAATCAAAGCTGATCACATATACAATTATGGCAACAGAACTATACTAACTGATGTCGCTGCCACTCTCCGAGGCTGAGTCACTCCTATCACCTTCCCCTCTGCAGCCCAGCCTGCCTCTACAAGGTACTAATGAAGAGAGAGAGAGCAGTCATAAAAGAGAAAAAACAAACCCAATACTGAAATCTCAGACGTCAGGTCTTTCACTACTCCATATATTGTGTGACTTATTGGTATTTGAGTAAGAGGGGTTTTCAGTACTAACCTGAGGTATTTGTGTGCTTTTCCCACATCCTGTCTCTCCAACAATTATCACGGTCTGATAGTTCTCCACAAGATATAGAATATTGTTTCTGTTCTAAAATAAGAGAACCGTCCATAAATCATGTATGCGGTCATTGAGGATAACTGCAGCTCTGTACGCAATATGGGCAACCAATTTGCCATCCTTCGACTTAATTTCTAAGACATTAACATTACTGACTCTGGTCGCTAACTACAATAATTTCAGTGAACATCAGTACCCAGGAAACACAGAATACCTTGAAAACGGGAAGTTTCTGTCGCTGTTTTTCAATAGACAGCGCAGCGTGTGGGTTGTAAATAACTGGAGAGCCAGTGGTTTCTGTCGTTAGCTCCCGCTCTTCCGAAACACCCGGAGCATCAGCTCCTATGTTACGGCATCATCAGAAAACACCAAAATGTTACAGTACAGTCGGTGACTGCCTCATATAATTTAGCTTGCGTGACTGTTTTACGGCTAACATCTTCGTTCATTAAATTAACGTTAGCTTGGCTAGCTAAACATTTTTGACTATCTATCTAAGGTTGGTTGAGACCACCATGAAAGCAGTTGATACCTTAGAATAAATTTCATGATTAGCTGTGTAAGACACCTACACTTAGTGAAGTAACTTTACGTTACTGAAATTGCGCAGCTTTAACATTATAGCGAAAGCAATTCGGTGCAAGCGCCACTGCAGAGGTGTCACTAAACTGTCTATTTTACTGAATAACTGCATTACGCATCATCAGCTGTTTAATCTCTCCAACGAAATCATGAAAAATATAATTGCACAAACCCGAGCGCATCATGAAACAATGCATAACATGATGTTTGTTTGATTAATTTCATCTTACCGGGTTTCCAGAATTTCATCGTGGAGTGGGGCGCCGCCATCTTGAAAATGACGTCACATTTTCAAACTTTATTATAACCTATAGTTATTGTCCCTCTAGTGCATTATATAAGAAATAGTTGAGGAAAGAACTACCGGTATTTTAACACATTTTATTACATAGGACATTTCAACACATAATTTAGAAAAATAATAATCGTATGGGGTTTGTTGTTGTAATGGTAAATAATCATCTGCAGAAAGATGTTCCTAAGCCTGCTGGTTATTGTCTGTTACCTATTGTTACTTAGGTATTGTATGTAATAAGTAATAATTCGCAACAAAGGAACATACAACAGAACAAACAACAGTGGAGGATCATTCAGTAACCTCAATTCAGAAATCGTGAACATGAGTCCAACTCATCTTTTGGTGTGTAAAGTTGATGGCGCCTCTGCCATAGAATGTTGACGTGTTCATTGTTACTGAAAAGGACAATTACACAATTAGTACATGGAAATACTGATGGCAAATTGAACATTTGGAGAAAAAACAAGGTCATACTGACAAACTGCCTACTAGTATTTCTTGCTACCCTGTCATCGGTGTTTTGTATTGCTAACAATATTGCATTGCTAAGAACAAGGAATATGCATTTGCACAAAAATAATCAACAGTGAAATTCAATCAGAACTTACCCTTAATTGTGAAAATATGTTAAATTAATGGAAATCCTCAAGAAAATGTCACTGTCAGTTTTTTTTTGAGTATAAGAAGCCAGATGTTTTCCTGCTTGCTAAAGCTTGTACCTGAAATTCAAATTCATTGTCAGTGAATATTTCTTTTGGAATACACCTAAAATCCCATGATGTGCCCTCTATGTGAGAACCGAAAATATTTAGGTTCAGAGGAAGATTACCGGTGTATTCACTAGTCTGTTTTATTGATTAATCGATTAATCAATCAAAGGGCGACTCTAAAATTTCAACTAAGGTGTAGATCAGAAATCCTAAAACACCCTGTACACGCATAACACAATTTTAGTGCATCTTTTTAAAGATTTTTTTCCAATGGAAAAAGGCCTTGTATCCTTGACGATACTTGGCACCCAGTGATAATGCGTAATTGCTACCCCTGGTCATTCCAAATCTCAAAGGTAGACTGTTGTAGTTATATAAGCCCTTCACACCACACAGATATGCCAATTTGGCCTTTATTTAAAAATAATTTACTTCTGACACAGCCAACAGTATAGAGAAGTTCTCATGGCGTTTCAAAATGTATGCACATAAAAGGTAATGTGTCTGCATGTATAATTATACATAGTATTCTATAGAGCCCATCTGTGCTGTTTGGTGTTTATTTAGTCTTACCAACTGGTTCCTGCTGCACAATCACAAAATAATTCAAAGCTATCTAATTTCAACAAAAAGTAGACCTACCCTTTATCCACAGGCAAAAACCTGCCACTATGACCTCATACTGTAGATCAAACTATAGGGTTCATTGTATCTGGCAACAAATAGAAGCAGTAGGCTACAACAGCAGAGCAGACCACTGGTAAGTTTTGCCTAAGGATTTTTTTTAACCAATAGTTAATTTATCATATTGAATTACACTTATGGTTAATTATAGATATACAGTGTTTTTGAACTCTGTAGTGTATATCTTCCCACTTCCTAGTATACACACTTTCACTACTGTATATACATGTATATATATACCTGCATATATTCACATTGTTCATCAGATGTAGATAATTCCTTAATCTTTACATTTTTTAGACTACAGATCTACACTTATCCACCTGTACAGTACTGTATTTATATATACAGTATCAATAGATACTGTAGAGTATCTATTGTTTACTCTACAGCTCCATACTTACCTGTCTGTATGTTACTATAGCACATTTGTAAAGTATACACTGTATATTCCGCACATTACTATAGTACATACTTATACATACTAATTAATCTACCTCTTCTACTGCTTTCATTTGTACACAACTGGTCATACTGCTCTAAACTGTACATATTGTCCATACTGTATACACTTACACTGTATATTCTGCACTTGCTGCTCTTTGCACTTTTTGATTGAATGCCAAACTGTATTTCCTTGCTCTGTATTTATACATGTGACAATAAAAGATTAATCTAATATAATCTTATACTGTAAAGGTACTGCAATGAACTGTACACCATTACAGTGCAACACTTTGTCTGTTATAAAATGTGGGACAAGCAAAGTCCATGTTTAATGCAATTCCCAAAAGATTTCCATCAGAAAATAGTCTTTCAAAAGCCTTGTATACAGCCAAGTGTATCAGATACAGCAAATTCATTTGCTTGCAGTTAATACACAAAAAAAATACTGAGATGTTACACAACCTAGACATAAGAGAAACACACAAATCATTCAGTTTAATACATAGAGGATATGATAAAATGCATATTGTACAGAATTTTTACACTGTTTAAACAAATTCATTGAGTGATTTGGTAAGACTATCTGATTAAATTAAATTAAGTTATATTCTCCTACTAAATACAATGTCAAAAAAAATCATAAATCATGGCAGTGCACAGGACAGTTTTAGCTTAAAACTCAGACATAATGACCAAGAACTTTAAAATGGCCATTTCACTGAATGTACCCATAATGCACTTCTTTGTCAAGGATGCTGTGTGCTGGAGGTGATGCATCTGCACCTTGAAGCTGGAAGTTCTGCATATTCTTACATTTTACACTGAAGAAAATGTCTTTGTGTTTCACTTTACCACACAATGTTTTTTTTCCACAGGTCTTCAATCATAGTGTAATGCCGTGTAAAAGATAATCCACACGACCTGAAATATAACAGTGAGGTAACATTAAAAGTTGAAAGTATTTGAACTTGATACAAGAGAGGTGAAAAACCTACAACGCATAAGCCAATACTAGAAAAGCAGTTATAGTGAAAGAGTTTCATGAATATTTAAAACACCTTCACTGAAACTGTATCAACGTTAAAAAAAAAAAATCTTCTGAAATAGAATGGATGTTTACACACACACTATATATATATATATATATATATATATAGGAAAAAACCTCCTTCAAAATGCATTTAGATTTATACTTGGCAGCATGCATGGGTTAAAGTGCCAAAAAATCATCTGACTAAAAAAAAAAAACAACAACAACAACTTTCAAATAGACATAGGCACATTTCCCCAAACTCGTGAGGGTTAAGAGCCCTGATTGTAGCCTAGGCCTACTACAACACTATATTTAATTATTTGTGATTATACTGCCATAGAATAGCCTATTCACTCACAGCTACACCAGACCCTGCAGCTTTGAACGTAGGAGTCTTTGCCATTTCATTTATTTAAGCAACGTGTGTAGGCATGAAGCACCGTTTCCCGACCTTTTGAGCTTCTACTAGTGAATGAAACACTTCATGACAATCCAATGACTTATTTCCAATCCAATCCAATATCTTATTTGAAGATTTATTTGTCATAGAACGGAAAACTTTAAGCCATGAGCATGTGTGTACACACAAGATCTTTAGATTTAGGAATGACTAAAAATGTCTTATCAGGTGCCTTCTACAATATATTGCAACCTTACCACAGATACAAATAGTCAGCGAGAGGTATATCTGAAGGCATCTCACCAGGAATAATGCAAATGAGGTCATAAATCCTTCTTTAGTGAGCTCCCATGTGCCGCCATACTCCTCCTCATCTACCTGCTGAAAGCTGCTGAAGTATAGGTACAGGACACCTGCATTGATTATGCAGAATCTAGAGGGGTAGAGAGAGATTGTATGAAGTCCTACCAAAAGCCAATCATAACCAAAATCTCTTCAACAATGTAATGTTCAATGTATCAGCTTATTCATGGGCACATTGCACAGCACAATAAGATATTTACCCTTTCATTTACTGTCTGTAAGACTAACTATTTCGAGAACTCAAAAAGGTTATTCTAGACCAAGGTTGAGGTTATTTGATTATTGCTCAATATACAACATTTTCTATAACACATCTGTCAAATCAATGAGGAAATTTGAGCTTTACATTCATTTTAAATTATATTAAAGGTGCTCTGTGAGATGTTGCAGGATTTTAGCGCGATTTTAGCAGACATTACCACTTCAGAGAAACAAGCATACATGTTTACCCCAAAATAGATATGAAGGCCTAATGATGCAGGTCTACATATGTCTCCTCACTTAGATGGCTCAATTCTTTTTTTTCCCCTTCCCCTAGTCACAAATGAGTGATAATATTTAATTTTTCTTATGGGCCCAAATTATCCAATAATCTTCCAAGTAATTAATAAAATAATAATACATATGGTTGTGGAACGACTTTAAAAACAAACTTTCAAAGCTATTTAGCATGACATAGCTTTATCACAGAGGAGTGGAGTTGGAGACTACATTTACATTTACATTTATGCATTTAGCAGATGCTTTTATCCAAAGCGACTTACAAAACGAGGATAACAATCGAGCTACATAGCAGAAACCTTAAGGAGCATAGTGCTAAGTGATAGTGCTTCAGTTCATTTTAGTGCTAGGATAAAAGATGTTCTCTGAATAGCTGGGTCTTTAAGAGCTTTTTGAAGGCCTCCAGAGATGGCCCTGTTCTGGTTGTTTTTGGTAGGTCATTCCACCAGCGTGGGACGACATATGAGAAGAGTCTGGATTGCCTTGGGCGAGGTGCCGGGACTGAGTCGACAGTCATTGCAGGACCGGAGCGTTCGGGGGGTAGCCTGAGCTTTTACGAGAGCGCTTAAATAGAAAGGGGCAGATCCTCTAAGCACTTTGTAAGTCAGCATCAGTGATTTGAATTTGATGCGAGCCGCCAGAGGCAACCAGTGGAGCTCGATTAGCAGAGGGGTGACATGCGTCCTCTTCGGCTGATTGAAGATGAGACGCGCCGCAGCATTTTGGATCATCTGAAGTGGCTTGACGGCAGAGGCAGGAAGTCCTGCCAGAAGGGCATTGCAGTAGTCAAGGCAAGACTAGCCTCGCCCTCGCCAGCCCCGCCCTGTACTTTCATTTCATTTCATTTCGTACAGAGGGTCTGGGACCGCTGCATTGACAATCGTTCTCTCATTAGATATGTGGTTTTTGCTGAAGTTTAAACTGATTGGATCTGCCTTTACCCAATAGGGCTCGGGCACACGCCTTGCATTCTAGGAATATTGCCGCCATGTTGGTAGTGCACCGAATGTAATATCCATTCATTCAGATGCAGAAGACAAGAAGCAGAAATATAGTATTAGCGATTCTTTTCCTCTTGCAATCGTTTGCGCTGTTACACCCCACTATACAGCAACATACGACCAAGAAGGCAAAAACTAAGTAACAGGAACACACTAATAGGCGGGAGTAAATCCATAGTTATCCATTGTAAACTAAGGAGTAAGGCTGGCAATATGGCGGTGCCCGCAAAGTTTTCACGTCATGATCCCGAGCCCTATTGCTAACAACTGGTCGTGACGTATGCAACGCGACAGCTTGTGAAGGATGATAGCTTCCCTACCATTTAGCCTAGCCACTTCCTTGGAAACTAACAGAGCAAGCTGGAAAATGGGACCCTGTGGGTAGTAGGGTCATGACATCTTTTCCGCAGATAAAATTAAATAAACATTGTTCTTGTTCAGACTTCAGTTCCTGTATGTTCCGAAACGTTCCCACAACAGACTGAATAGCCTCCTGTACTACGTTCGCTGCCGCCATTGTTATTGTGCAAAATGCGCAGCCAGACAATGTAACACACAAAACCAACGTCACCGCTCACTATAACACTCCCACTTTTCACTGATTGGGTAGGCAGAATGCTGTCCTGGAGAGAACAATCGTCAAAGCAGCGGTCCCAGACCCTCTGTACGAAATGAAATGAAAGTAGAGGGCGGGGCTGGCGAGGCTACACAATGTCCACTCACAGGTTAAAAATCAGTAATTGAGATGAAATCAAGGTTTGCATTATGTCATGTTAAATCCTTTAAAAATATAAAATCAGGCAACTTAGAAGGCAGTGGATAAACAATAACTGCAAAGACATTTCTAAAAAAGATCAGAACCATGTTCACCGGGTGGTGGTTGCATAGTGGTTAAAGGGATAGTTCGGTTTTTAACACATTAAGCCCCTTTCACAGGTTGTTTAAAATGCAATAAAGTGGTTGACATCGAAATTTTGACGATTGCTTTTTGGAACATCATAGAGCACCAATAACCACTTGGTGAGTAGCACTTTTTTAAAACCAGTGTTTTAAGGATAGAAACAACACATGCCCATTGCTAGCCATTTTAAAGGCAGGCAGAGGCGATTCTATATTTCCCAAATAGCCGAGACAGGAGCAATCATCAAGATTTTGGTGTCAACCACTTTATTTCATTTTAGACAACCTGTGAAAGGGGCTCAATGTGTTAAAAACCGAACTATTCCTTTAAGGAACTAAGAGGCCAGCATGTAGTCTAGAGGGCATTTAACCCTAAATTGCTCCAGGGGAGACTGGCCCTGAAGTAATTGATAGATGACAAACTGAAAGTCTCTTTGTATAATAGTGTCTGCTAAATGCATAAATGTAAATGTTGTCCACAAGACTGTGTCCTGAATATGAGGGAATTCTCTGTTTACAGACAACATACACACACACACACACACACACACACACATACACACACACACACAAAAGAGAAAAATAACAACTGACTGAAAAAGCATGGCTTAAAGTGAACTCCTTCCAAACACATTCTGGACATGAAACAGAAAATTACCATACTTACATTGCTATTCCCAGAAATCCTTTTAGCGGTGCAATTCCCCATATTACTCCGAGAATAACTGCTATGATTTGCCTGAACCAGTAGATCACATCCAGAAACTCGTCCTGTGAAACAAATCCAAATACTACATATTTTAGTCATTGGTTGATCAAAGAGTCAACGCATAAATAAGCAAGTCATTTTACCAGTTAACGTTAGTTGATGTAATATTAATGATTATGGTTAATGATCGATGACACACCCCGATCCGATATAACCCCATCTGACTTTCCTCAAGGTTATCTGAATTTAAAGGGTCATCCTACCATATAGCTGAATGCATTTTGTGAGGTCAGGTAACATACTTTGTGAAGTTATATACTTTCCTTGTCCTTTAGATACTTTCCTTGTCCTTTAATACTTTAGATTAACTAGACTAACGAACATTGTCGAATCAGGGTGACGCAATTTTTCAAGCGTTGTCTAATGCCTCTGGGGGTGATTTCAGTTACACTGAAAATTGTCCCACAGTTCTTTACACTTTTCACTCGAGTTGCAAACGCTTCAACTCAACCTATTCAGGTTCCGGGAGGGTTGGCACTACAGTGGTTAAGTTAGCGTTAGACCATGGGCTAGCCTACTTAACAGTGTAACGTTAAATACGGCATGGATGTATTGAATGCTGCTCCCTCTGTGTGTGTTCTTTTTAGGCATGTCTACTAAAACGAATTCTAAATGCAACATAATAACGTTATAGACTCCTGAAGGCAACTTCACCTTAGCCATCATCACAACGTTAGCTACAGCTAGTTACTTAATCTTTCAATTGTGTGTTGTCATTTCAATGACAGCAAGTGGTAACGTTAGGCATAATCCTTTGAGAGTTCAAATCGAGACATTTATGTGTGGGTAGTTTAATATGGACCGCCTGACACATTATCGAAAAAAATGCCACTGAAGAATGTCAAGAGACACAGTGCTGTAATGTTACATGTAATGTTACCGGTAACTTGGCTTTACGCACAGATCAGAAATCCACCCTATATGGTCACAAGCGTAACGTTACAACAGAAACCGTATTTTTGTACGCTGGCGACCCCCGCTTGCACTCAACTAAAGACTTGCGTTAATCCATCGATGATTCTCTTGTCAAATGATCTGATAACACCGTTACAACACATGAGCATTAGTAGCTAGCAAGCTAACTACAGACCTTGCCAAGTTTGGACAGTTTGAAAGAAGAAATACAAAATTAACCTAAACATTGACCTGACAATTAGGAGAGGACATTTGCACAAACGTCTCTTTTCAAATTAGTAATAATAATCCCACCTTCTCTTCCCATACAGCTTTACAACTGAAGGCTTTGCTCCATGTGGACTGCTTCACTCCACCGTTGGCGAGATGAACTTCTTCTTTCTTTTTTGAACTGCTCGTCATTCTCTGAAACTATCACCGGGTATTAGCAGAATATGTGAACAGAGCAACACAATTTTGGAAAGCGCGCGAGATATACCCGATTCAGCGGAAAATCAGATATCGTTTACTCGAAATAAATGCACTGCTGACTCCTCAAATCGCTGTCGCTGAGGTGTCGAAGATTTCCAAAGCCGCACTGATCAAGCATGCGCAGAAAACGTTTGACCCCAGTCCGAGAACCAATGATAAAATGCGACGTTCACGCACGCTCTAAACAGTGAACCACTCCACTAACTTTGAAAGTATCTATAAATCAAATAGCGACATCTGCTGTTGGAAGACGAACACTGAACGAATGAATCAATTAATGAATGAATTGATGGATGGATGAATGAATGAATGAATGAATGAATGAATGAATGAACAGAATTAATTGACTGAATTTCTATGTTTATATCGTCTTATGTATTGGGTGAGTTTAGATTGGTGCAATCTAATAAAGTTGGTCATTTTAAAAAAGCTTTGCCGTTGTCGTACTTGGTGATTTGTTCATCTCCAGTTGCACATTTGGGGTGAAAAAAAAATGCAAGGTAACGATTATTTCAGAGTCTCAAGAGTAATATGATGTCTAGTAGTGATGAAGAATCACAATATTGAGCTTAAATATAACATGTCTAGATTATTTGGTCTGGGTCTTCTGCAATGACCTAGAGTATCTCATAAAGAAAGTTTACAAGTGTTTAATTAAGATCATAATGGCACGTTTCTATGTGACAATTACAACCCGCAGAAATCAGTTATTAATAACACATTTATAAAGTTTTTAATAACGTTAGTATTAAAAAAAAAGTTTGTCCCACAAACTCACAAAACTCCCATCTCAGATTGGTTACAGTCAGTGGCAACACATTGACTTTGCCACATTGCCATTTGCAACTGATGCTCCAAGTTGAGAGGATATCTGCACTGGACAGAACAAAGAGGATGACTGTGTCCCCATAACTAACTTCACCTCTGAGTCTGTCCATGAGCTCATGCCGACCAGAGGTTTGGTAGCCAGTGACGCTTTGGATCACGTGTTCCGACCCTGGGTACGTACGTCGTAGTTTCTTTTCCCTTCTCTTTCTGCCGAGATCGATTCGTAATAAACAAGAACGAGGGGGCCATTGTCGCTCCCCTGCCCTGGTGGCCAATATCACTGTTACAGCGAGCACAAGAGAGAAGTTCCACCTCACTTCAGTTGGCATCAAAGGGTGCCTAAATTTCATGTAAATTATTTATTTACTTGTTCTACTGGTGAGCTTGCTGTTTGTTGTCGATTTCCTCTGCCACATCTGCTGTATCAAGTGCACGGTAAGTTAGATCTGTGTTTAACATCCGAAACAGTGTTTCTGTGCAGCTACTGGGACTAAGTTATAACCGCAAGCTAGCTAACGTTAATGTTACCTTCACAGTGCTACGCAGGGCCAATTTAGCTAGTTGACTGGCTACATGAAGTCGCTTGTGTAAAATGGCGACAGTAGGTGGGGGGCGCCGAGTCTAGTTTTGGGGTATAGGATTTTTCTGTCGTTTTGATTAGGTTGCTTAAATGTTTAGCGAGTGCCGTTTTACCACTGCCTCCAAGACTGAAACTTCAGCAGATGGGCACCACGCGCTTGTTTTGCTCCAAGTAATAATATCAGGGTTTCCGATGTTGGTTTCCACGGGATGTTACCCCGTAACCACACAAAAAATCTCCCTGAATGTTATGCACCCTCACTCTTCCAGCAAGACGACAGGCACACGAGGTTGCCACAACTTCGATTTAAGTAAGAACCACAATGTATGATTGATAGTATACCGATAAATCACGGTCAAATCTTCTGTTTTTTTGCAGACAGAAGATGAGTCAAATTTGGATTTGTCAGGGTGCATCAATTTATTACTTTAGTTCATGAACATTTTAGAATATAGGTGCGTAAGGGTTGATTGATAACATGTTTGGCCTCATGCAAAACATATTTTTTTAGGAAACCGATGGTTTCCCTGACAAAGATTTACATGATTGCATGTTGTTTCTGTCAGTTTTCAAACACAATGTGATAGTACTGGTCCTCATCCAAAGGGTATCACTTGATAAAGGATTTGTATTATTGTTATTATTGTTATTATTATTATTATTATTATTAGTATTATTATTATTGTTATATTATAATTAAAATAGGTAGAACTGCTTTGCACAGGCCACAAATGTTATGCTTGTCTCTGTTATGACATGTAACCAACCTGCCACACCCCCTGCATGGTTGTATATTAAAAGGAGACAGACATCTGGGGCAATTTATTGCCATCTCTTATCGCTAGGCATGTGTGGTGTGATGCACATTAGATTAATGACAAGTTTATAGTTGTATGGAAGACCTAGGTCTGAAAGAGACCAGTCAGGCAGGGCATCCACTGGATAACCCAGATTATTTCTCTGGGGTCAGTTCAGGTTTGGGCACTTTAGAGAGATCAGCAATAACTATGATGATAGATAAATCTGTCGTGAGGGAGATGAAATGCAAATTGACATTGCCTTGATATTTTACTGGGCCACTTGAATGGTAAGCCAGGTACAAGGAAGCAAATCACCTCTTCGGCAAAATACCATACTTGATACTATGGCAACACTAAACTTTTTTGGTGTATTATTGATAGTTTTTTTTGTTTTGTTTTTCAAATATTTGTTCTGATATCATGTAGGCCTAGGCCTTGAAGGGAGTTGCTGGATAGGATTTTTTGGAGGTTGAGCATCTAAGTGGATGTTGAATATTTTAGGGAGACAGTGACGCTTTGGTGAGTGACTGGCTTTGAGCCTTCTCCTGTGTGTAGGTACAATCTTTTCAGAACCATTCTACCTATGCAGTGGACCAGGGCCTGGGAACAGGCTCGATTGATGGCGGACTGCGACAGCAGCGCTGAGAAGCATGGATGTGGGGATTGTGCTCCCTTGCTCGCCTTCTCTCACACTTGCCCGCTCGCCTGTGCTTGTGCATCCTGAGCTAGCGGTTTTGGTCAGCATGATCTGGTCGTTGCAGTGTCTCGCTGGATAAGAGGCTGTGATGTCAGCCATTTTAGGTTGGACAGAGGAGCGCGTGGTGTTCCGCCATTTTTTTCTCTCCCCCCCTTCCTCCCTTCCTCTCCCCTCCTCCTCCTCCTCCTTCTCCCCCCACACACCTCTCTCCCTCCCCTTCCTTTTTTAACAACTGAGCCTTTACGCTTGACGTGGCCATAGATGGTCCTTCTCTCACACACACACATATGCACCATTAAAATAAGAAAGCCACAGTTTGTGTTTCCATAGTGGACATGGAAACTGCATTCTGGGAAAATGTCTATTGGACTGAATGTTCCTTGTTTGTTTGTTCCTTTGTTTGTTTGATTTCAATATCAGATTAGTCTGCCATAACATGTCATGCCGCCCAAATGGGCCTATCAGTCGAGGGTCATCCTTAGTGTGTGTGAGCGAGTGTTTTTCTGAGCTGGTCGAGTGGCGAATGTAGGGATGGTGGTTGGGGGTAGTGTGGGGACATGTTGTGTGCTCTTGTTGGCAAAGCGTAGATGAAAATAAACAGCCTCTCGCTCAAGTGAGGTGGCCAAGGTACTCAATGGCGCACAAAAAGGGAGAGTGAGAGAGGTTTGAAAACAAGCAAGAGGTAGTGTGTGGAGGGGTTTAGGTGCCTGGCATAGATGATAAAGTGTGATGGCAGGGGTGACCACACCTTGGAGACGGACACCGCCAAACGTAGTGCTGAAATAGGAGCAGGGCTGGGACTCGGGAGTCATCGCTCACAGGAGAGTGGGGAATAAACAAGCCTGCGAGAGCCCAGCCAGCCAGCAAGCCTCGGTGTGTGTGGTTGGTGGGGTGGGTGGGGGTGGGGTTGTTGCGTATGCTTGTGTGTGTTGATAGGGTGCGTGTGTGTGTTCGAGAGAGCAAAGGAAGAGGGAATCTGGGGGGGGGGGGGGGGGGTGGTTGGGGGGAGGGGGGGGGGGGGTAGGACGGCTGGTTGCCATGGGGATAGTAACACACCAGTGGCGCTGCCGACCTGTCTCCCAACAGACCGAGCCGAACTTGTTGAGAGAGGGAAATGGAGGGAGAGTGGGGGAGGGGTGAGCCATGCAAGTGGTCGGTCAAGCAGGCAGGCAGGCGGATTGTTGGAGTGGCTACAGTCCTCTCTCTCACACAACAGCTCACCCACCCAAATGGACAAACACACCAGTGTACTTCGCACCAGCGACGGGATGAAACTTTGGAAACATTTGGGAAGGGAAGTAAGTAGAATTAGACGTTGATGCACAGACGAAGCCCTGAGACTACTCTACCTAGAGACGCCGTCAAACTCCCCCGTCACTGCCCAGCTTCTAAAATTGGCACCTCCAGTTAGGCAAGGCTATCAAGACTGGCCAGTGTGTTATGATTGAGGGACATACAGGACATGTGACCTGGCTTATTTATGTGCTCAGAGGGGACAAAAACAATCTGCCCTGTGTCAGGTCCGTTCTCCTCTGACTGTGAAGGTAAAACTGATGCCAAACTGGCCTCAGACTGTCCCAGATATAGATTTGTAACATAACATAAGGCCAGCACTGTGCCTAAACCCATATAACTGTGTCAACAAGAGTTGGTGTTTGGGGGGTTTTGTTGTTGTTTGTAACTTCCATCTGTTTGTTTGTTTTTTTTAAAAGGCTTTTGTTTATGTGTTGGTAAGCATAAGGACAGCAGCATTGCTTTTGCTAATGATGACTCATTGCATTCTCCGGAATGTGGCTGTCTGGTAAATTTAGTGACGAAGCGCATTTGCGGATATGACACGCCAGACTGTCCCACGCGCTTTGTGGAATAGGCTGCTCAAGGTTGGACGTGGTCGACTTGGTCGACTCCTTCGCACTTCGTTTTTATTTGCTGTACTTTGCACATGATTTTTATGACTTCACTTTTTTTTGTTGGCCACTAGATATTTGGCCTCATTTGCAAATATACGAGCAGCTCTTTTGTTCCTCAGGCCTGTTGCTTTCCCAATTGTCTGATTTTCCAAAAGACATAGGCCTTGCAGCCCCTTGATCCAGAGAACACTGAGAGATTGATAGAACTTAGGTCACATCAAGCCAAGGACTGCGCTCGCGGCCATTACCAGTGGGCTGGCTTGCGGTGCACGACTGGACTGACAAAACACACAAAATGCTGAACGGCTTCTAGGTTGTCCACTGACTCCAGTACTCACAGTAGAACATTCCAGAGGCTTCGAAGTACGCCAGAGAGGAGAAGGGAAGGGAGGGGAGGGGGGAATGGAGGGAGGGAGGGAGAGGAGGGTAAAATAGAGAGAGAACGACTCTGTGTGATTGTTGTGGGGGTAGAAGTACAAAAGCAGTAGGGAGGTGTGTATAGGAGGGGATGTGGCTGGGGGGTGGGGGGAGATGGGTTGGGGTATCGGGGCAAAAAAATTCTTTGCTAAAACACCTTGCTCCTTCCTCTGTGCTGCGACAGTTAACACCCCCCCCCACACACACACACACACACACACCCACACCCATTCACACTCTGTCTCACATGCACATACACGCACACATACACTGCCCCCCTCACACACACACACAGACACACACACACCACACTCTCGGCCCAGTCCTCTCGCCCATCCCCCACTCGCCTTCTTCTCCCTCGCTTGCTCGTTCGCTCGTTCACCCTCCCTCCCTTTCTCCCTCTCTCCCTCAGGGCTCTGGCCCACGTGATGGATGTTAAGTCCTGCCCACCCCACAACCCTTTTGTGCCGGTCATGTGACTCCCAAGTCTTGGCAGGGCCGTGCCCCCTCATGCAGAGCCGAGTGCCAGTAGGGCAGTAAGGCCTAACGGAAGGGCTGTTCCGCCGGCAACGAGAGAGAGGGAACGCCGAATATTTCTGTGTTGGGTGCGGGCCACAGTCTCTGTCTCTTGCTTCCTCGCCTCCCCACTTGTCGCAAAAACTAGTAACTTCCTCCTACAATTATCCTGCCGTGTTCGAGTGGTGGGCGAAACACACAAACAAGACCAAACAAAAAATAAAGAGAAAATGGATGTTTGTGTGTCTCGTGGCGTGAATCACAGAGGAATCAGCGATTCATCACTGTCTTTTTTCTTCATTGTGAGAGCAGCATAATGTAGTAATAATGACAACCCTCAGTAGGTTATTGGCCCTGAACTGTGTACTGCTCCAGTCTACAGGGGTGTTTGTTAAAGCACTGCTCAGTTTGTTGTTTGCTTCTTGACATTATGACGCCTACTTTCTTTCAATCTCTGCAGGTGATTATGGTAACAAAGAAAAACTAGAGGAGGTAGTCATGGGTCTCTGGGGGGGGGGGGTGGCTTCCTTCAGAATTGAACTGTTTGCTATTCAACAGATTGGCAAAAGCCAATATTGTGCCAAGCACAAGGCTCAACCCTTTTAGTCTGGTATAAGGGCCTGCTCAGGGGCCTTGTCAGACTTAAGAACGTTAACTTAACGGCTCTTCTTTTTGTACCCCCTTTCTGTCTCTTTCTCCATACAGAAGCCATTAATTCTGAAGCACACAACAGCAACAGAAGGCTGAAGCACTTTAGATCACATCTTGATACACTTGTTGTGTGGAAGGAACAGGAGCAGAGCACCCTCGCTGTAGTTGTCTTGTCAGTAATGACAAACTGAAGCAAAAGTAGCCATGTGAGACGCAAGTGCCTAGACCTGATAGATCTTCCATGTTAGTAGTAGCGTCATAGTAGTATTAGCGTTATTCTACCTCAGACCTGTCCCTGTTGCTCGGACAAACCTGGGCTGATTAAATCGACCGCAGCCGTTTTGTTGGCAGAACAACCAAACGTGTTTGGATGCCGCAACCCAGGATTAGGGAATAAGATGGGGGTGACCTATATTTTTTTAGCAGAGCCTGGCAGCTATGTGGGAGCGAAGCAGGAAAAGGTGTGTGGGAAGACTGGTGAAGGCTGAACAATTATCGGTCGGTTGTCACAAACAGATCCAGTGTGGTGGTGTAGGCAGCTGATGGTGATTTTCCAGATGAGCATGTGATGTTCACAACAGTGTTCTGTGAAATGGCAGATGCTCTCATTTTTGAGGGTGGAGGTAAAACTGTGCGTTTTTGTTGCCGATAACTTACCATTGAGCAAAAAGTGTGTGTGTGTGTTTTGTACTGATTTGTGTTTGTGACGCGATAGTTGGAATGGTGGAGTGGTACTGTTGGGGCCCAGGGGTTTAGGGGCTACTAGTCCACAACACGGCTTTGTAGACCAGTGCTGCTGGGGCTAATCACATGGTCGAGGGCAAAGGTAGGGGCTAGGGGTCAAGCACAAGCTCTTTTCTAGTAATCTACTTTATAGAAGTACGAATAACATTTAGTATCTGAAGTGTGTTCTATGTGATGGTGATGCTGTCACTGGTCTTATCCCTCAAAGGTGGATGGCGCTTTTTGAAGCATTGTGAAATAGTAGGCTCATGAGGGAATAGAAGGGGGAGGAGGGTGACAGACTATCTCCAAACGACCGAACGAGGGACCGTAAAAAGAGCCGTCTGAAGTGTCTGTTGTCTGAGGAAGACGTTCACATAGAAGTCAGGTTCTGTGGACGGGATAAGTGGGGATTTAGTCGTTACAGGACACAAATAGATCAGCAGACCACAGTTGGCCTTGGCACACAAAAGCTCAATGTGTTTTAATGTCCCATTGAGATATTCAGTGCTGAGCCAAATGTCTGTCTGCTGACAATCGCATATTGTGCCAAAAGAAAAGCTCAAATTTTGCTTAGACGAGAGATTATGCTGCTGCAAAAATTATTGTTGTATTTTTGTTCAGTAGTGCTGTGTGTGGTTTCATAGTTTGTCTCTTATAGTTGTTCTTTTTTTAATTGCAGAAATTATTTCAGTCAGTGCATTGTACCACTGATGAAAATGTGCCTTTATAGTGGAAAATATGTAGTAAACTTCCACTCAATTCCTCTAATTGTTCTCATAGTGAGTGAAATTGTAGTACAGAATTACTTTTTATAATGGTTAAAAACAATACTTAATTAATCCCTTTTTTTTCTTTATCCACACAGAGTTTTTACTGATGCCTGAACCACAAATAATATCAGAAGACAACAACTGATGGATTGAGAGGCCTGGGAATCAGGCAGCATCACAGACCTGTCTCTATGGCCAACCCATAACTCTGTGAACCCCCCCAAACTGCACGCGCAAAGACAAAAAAATAGTCTTCTAGTGTACCAAGCTTATTGGCTCAAGCCATGGCTAGCAAGCGGAAGTTGACTATTCCCTGCATGATCCCAGTGAAGACCATGCATTTAAGGGAGGATATTGAGCCTAACCTGCCTTCATGCCCAACAACTAAGGACAGTGCCTATTTGTCCCGGGAGGACATGTACGGTCAAGGTTATCTTGACCTTGGCGAATCTTCCCGGCACGACTCTTCAGGGGATGCTCTGAAAGATGGGGGCACCTATACCTGTAGGCCTTGTAACTTCGAAACCCTGGACCTGAACCTCTTCCTGGATCATGTCTACAGCGGTCACCCGGAGTTCCGATCGGACCCGAGCTTCCATTGTGTGGATTGCGGGGTAACGGCGGCCAAGTTTGAGGGTCTGGCCCTGCACAATGCCCGCGTGCACCCGAGCACGGTGACCACCACGCTGCAGCTGAAGAAGCGTGACCGGAAGGTCACAGTCGAACAGAGCCTTATCCTGGGCCCCTGCGACAGCGCCGTCTCCAAGTCTGAGTCGGAAATTTCCATCACCAAGACGCCTATAATGAAGATGCTGAAGGGAAAATCGGAGCACAAGAGGATTGTAGTCTCACACTCCACCACCGATGACTTGAGGCTAGATGCTGGAATATCTGTTGCTTCCAGCAAGCCGGCCGAGAAGAAAGACCCCCCTTCTGTAACTGTTACACATGTGCCCACTATTGTCCACAACGGTTCGACGAGCAAGGTTACATTACCGTCCGCCATACAGATTGTTAACGGCTCCGGAGCACTTCCAATACTCAAGACGGCCGTCACGCAGGTGGTGTCGGTGGTCCAGAACCGCAACCTCCACCAGCAGTCCACACCCATTACCGTGTCTTCCTCACCCTCCTCCTCCTCCTCCAGCCTGACCTCCAAGAACCTGCCCAAGGTCATGATCCCCCTTAGCAGCATTCCCACGTACAACGCTTCCATGGACAACAGCAGCTTTCTGAAGACCTCTTTCAGCAAGTTCCCCTACCCAACGAAAGCGGAGCTCTGTTACCTGACCGTGGTCACCAAGTACCCCGAGGAGCAGATAAAGATCTGGTTCACGGCTCAGAGGCTGAAGCAAGGCATCAGTTGGTCACCAGAGGAGATCGAGGACGCCCGCCGTAAGATGTTCAACACCATCATCCAGACAGCGCCCTCTTCTGGCCATCAGACGCAACAGCAGACGTCCTCCGCCAGACAGGCCCACCACAGCGCAGCCCAGCAGACCATCACGGTGCTGCCTGCCTCGTTGGGTGCCACTGGCATCCCCCACATCCTCCAGGGCAGCCTGGTGGGTCAGGGTGGGGTGATTGTCACGCAGCCCATGATGGCCAATGGCATCCAGGTGAGCAGCGCCCCTGTAGCGCTGGCCGTCACACCCAAGCCACAGAGCCTCACCAAGCCCATGATGCAGGCCAGGCCTGCCGCCGCCCTGGTGGCCGATAAGGG
Organism: Limnothrissa miodon; assembly: GCA_017657215.1. Lineage (NCBI taxonomy): Eukaryota > Metazoa > Chordata > Actinopteri > Clupeiformes > Clupeidae > Limnothrissa > Limnothrissa miodon. The sequence continues at coordinate 72,720 of JAGFZM010002206.1, forward strand.
CGTTAGCATGGTGGTGGGTACCGTGGGCAGCAGCAGCAGTCTCAACTACACCACCATCAGCAGCAGCGGCAGCAGTAATGGAGGTGTGAGCAGCAGCAGCTCCAGCAACTCCAGCAGTTCCAGCAGCATCATGAGTAGCAGCAGCAGCAGTTCCAGCAGTAGTAATGGTGGGGGTGGCAGCCAGACCAGTGTGATCAGCGCTTGTGGAAGCACCACCATCACCACCTCCACCACCACCAGCAGCAGCAACAGCAAAACTAGCAGCAGTAACATAAGCAGCAATGCAGCTAGAAGCAGTAACGGCAACAAAAGCACTGAAAATGGCAAAAACGCAGCAAACGGCAAAAGCACTGCACCTACCGCCGCAAGTTCTAAAACCAATCAGGATGCCAAGAGTGGCAGCAATGGTAAGGACAGCAGCAGCACTGTGAAGAGTACTAAGGATGGCAAAGCTTCTCCTGACACAAAGACAAGCACTGATAATAAAATCAGTATTGACGCCAAGGGTGATGGCAAGACAGACAGCAAGAGCACCGGCTCCGCAGCCGCTCCCACCACCAGTGCCACTTCCACTAACGCCAGCTCCACGAACACAAAATGCACCAGTGCCACAGCTGCAGGCACGGCTGCGTCCGCAACCATCACCACCACCAGCAGCAGCAAGAAAGGAGAGACGGCCGCTGCGGCATCATCGTCCACCAGCACGTCTGCCACCCCGAGCTCCCGCACCACCCCCAGCGCCAGTCCCCTGGATCCCAATGGCAAGCAGAACAAAAAGTCCCAGGAGCAGCTCTCGGCCCTCAAGCAGAGCTTCCTCAACAACCAGTTCCCCAATCAGGACGAGGTGAACCGCCTCACCAGCCTGACGGGCTTGTCCGTGCGCGAGGTGCGCAAGTGGTTCAGCGACCGCCGCTACCACTTCCGGAACCTCAAAGGCCCACGGACGAGCACGGGGGGCCAAGCTTCGAGCGCGGAGAAAAACGCCTCTCCCGCTCCTGCGTCCAACAGCGGCACTGCTTCTGCAGACGCAGCGGCGTCTGCCTCCGCAGACAGACCTAAGACACCCCCGCCGACCCCTGTAAGCCCTCCGCCGCAGCAGCAGCAGACCACCTCGCCCACCACACCGTCAAGGCGCCCCCCTCGGCCCCCGTCCCCTGACTTTACGGCCATCCGGTATAAAGAGCGCGAGCCTCACCAGCTGGTTGCTCTGGAGGCCAGCTTCTCACTGGACCCCGATCCCTCGTCCGAGGAGGTGGACCGGCTGAGACAGGAGACCAAGATGACACGCCGCGAGATTCACGGGTGGTTTGCCGAGCGACGGAAACGGGCTGCGGCTGAGAAGAAGAAAGAGGAGGCGGCGCGAGCAGAGAGGGAGGAGGCTGAGGCTTGCATGGAGGAGGGGGAGAAAAGCGAACCTGTAAAAGAGGAGGATGAGGGGGAGAAAATAGCCGAGGACGAGCCATCAGGTTCAGACGGTGCCTCGTCAGCGACACTTCAACAAGGGAAAGATGATAAGCAGAAAGAGGACGCCCCAAAAGTCAATCCCATTAAGATTAATCTGAAAATGCTTAAAGTGACCGAATCCAGCGGGAAAGACGGGGAGGGCAAGGAGCCGGCCCAGGCTGAACCCCCGAAAACAGCCGCACCGGCTGCTGTGTCCAACACATCACCCATTCCCGCATCCTCAACCCCGTACCGCGGCAAGAAAACGGCAGACCAGCTGCACGTGCTGAAGCAGGCCTTCGCCCGCACCCAGTGGCCAGGGAGCCCGCAGTATGATGAGCTGATGGCCAGGACGGGTCTGCCGCGGCCCGAAGTGGTGCGCTGGTTCGGCGACTGCCGCTACGTGCTGAAGAACGGCCAGCTGAAGTGGCTGGAGAGCTACCAGACCATGGTGGAGGAGGAGGACTTCCCGAAGGCCAACCTGGACGCGCTGAAGGAGCACCTAGAGGCCCACGGGAAGATGGACGAGTCCCAGGTGAAGGAGCTGGCCACGGCCAGTGGCCTGACAGAGGACCTGGTGCGTCGGTGGTTCACCAACAGGGCTCCATTGTTGCTGGTGGCCAAGAAGGCGGAGGACGAGGAGGACGAGGAGGAGAGGGCAGACGCTGATGGCGAGACGGCGACAGCGGCAGGCGAGGTGAAGGAGAAGGAGCCCAAGGTGGAGGGTGCTTTATCGGCTGCAGCACAGCAGGACCAAGGCAGTGGGAGCAAGGAGAAGACGGAGCCGTCGACAGCAGCCAGTGCCGCATCCACCCATGAAACAAAGGCGGCAGACACATCTCCAAATCCAAATCAAGGTTTGTCATGATTTGGCACATTAGCCGCAAATATTGTAGTACTACAAACAATCTTTAAAAGAGCGTTTCTTTACATAGGCAAGTTAATGTACTTCCTATGCAACACTTTTTAGATCTACCAAGTTTCCTAAGTTCCCACAAATTTACAAATCTTTCACTGACATAAATAAGGAAAAACCTGGACATACTGAACTATGTTGACACTTTATGGGTCCTATACATATGGAAAGCTATGTAGCCTTTGGTAATGCCATCATTTTGTATGTGTAAAAGAATTCCAAGTTGACAAGTATCTGATCAATTGTAGCGTAAGCTGTAGGGTGCACAGGCTGCAAAACTGTATGATTATGCCCATACATACTGTATCTGGCAAATCTTTCTTGACTGACCACACTGGAAATGTAACAGCAGCAATAAATTAAATTATCGATTGTACGCCATGTCAAATAATGAGGACGTATGTCGAAGGTTAGATTTAGATTGCTGAACACATTGTGTCCCTTGAATCTGCTTGTTTACATGGATACTGTTGTTGAGAAAGTCTCGAGCTGCAAGAAGTTGATGTCATTTGTTCTGAAATTCTGTGGCATGCTTGGGTGATGGTGAAGAGCATGTCTAAGGGTGTTGGTTTAAAGCGGCACTAAAGTCTTTTTAAAACCTTAAAATAATATTTTCAAAATCGTTTCGGTGGTCCATCAACTCGTAACAAAGTGAGCGATACTAGCTTCATTCGCTCTGCGGCACTCAACTCCTTGGTGCCGCTTTAACATTATGCAAAGCGGCTGCATTTATGAGTAGCTAATTTGTGTTTGGTCATGTTCATTATAGCACCGTAAATGTTTCTGTTTGTTTGTTCAACAGGAGCGGCCTGAGGAGGCGAGCGCAAGAGGCCTTGTGTGATTGTTGGAGCGCAAGTGAATGTGTGTGTGTGTGTGTGTGTGTGTGTGTGTGTGAGGGAGAAAGGGAGAGAAAGTGAGATCGCCCCGAGGGATGTACAGTATTGGTGGCCTTTACCGGAGAGTGAGCGACTGTGTGTCTGTGTGTGTGTGTGTGTGTGTGTGTGTGTGTGTGTGTGTTGACAGCAGATGTGATTGTAATGGTATCGCTGGACAGACTCTGACCCAAGCGGTCTAAGCCCCCAGCCTACATCTCCCCTCCAGTCACACACCAGCCCCTGCCTCCATCTGAATCAGGGGAGGGGTCTCAGTTCCCCATAGAATCTGCTGGGGAAGCGCGGGGGAGACAAAGAGGTGGCTTCTACTTTGCGTTTGGGATGGCCAGCGCAAAAAAAGAGGGAAAGAGACAGAGAGAGATATCATGGAGGAAAGAAGAGGAGAGAGGAGGATCATGTGGACTGTACAGACGTGGACCAGAGTGGTTTATCTGTTGTGTTAAGGGAGAGTCTGTTTCTAGAAGACATAGTTCTGGGGTACGTAATGTCAACTGCACAGCTCTCAATGAGCTTTTCTGTTTTTGTGATTTTTTTGAACCATGACTGACAAAAGGGGCGCCATGGACACAAGTATTCATATTTCGTACGGTTTTAGCACTGGACTATGGCACATCCTTGATGGTTGCATTTTTCCTGGATTTTTTTTTTTCTTAAGAAAATAAAACATCTGTAATAAAAATACAGCTGTTAAGTGTCAAAACCAGCTTATCGGTTCATAAAAAAACATACTTAGGCTTGTATAATTTTTACAGATATTATTTGCCGAATAAAAACGTTAACGTGAAGTGGTCGTCTTTTCAGCATACATATCTGACACTGCCTCAAAAGAAGACATGATGGATGAGCCCACACTTAATAGTTGAATAAGTACTTTATTTAATTTTCAGGCTTGAATATGTTTCTTATGAAAGGCAAAATTAAAATGTATACTCCCCCCCACACACACACATAGCATAGGCACATTACAGAAAAAGGCTTTGTAAAGAGCTTCAGTAACAAAAATAAGGGTGACCATGAGGGACAGGGGAAAAAAACTGGCATATATATGAATTTATATATATTGAAAAGGAGATTCCTGTGGATGTATGTATAAATATGTGTGCATTTATACACTGAGGCACATGGAAGCCAATGCAGTAGACTACATTACAGCTATCTGAAGCAGGGTGAGGGACACAGCTGGGGAACAGAAGACAAACTGAAATCCCAAAAGGAGGACAAGAGCAGGTGTGGTCAAACATTAAAAAAAAAAAAAAAAACAATGCCCTTTTTCTCTATGATTTTTCTTTCATTCATGCTAATGGGGAACAAACTATAGTGGAGGGTGTATTTTTAAAATATTTGAACTTTAATTAATTGCCTAGTGTATTTGTTCGTCATGAATAGCACAGTATAGGAGCTAAACCAGTAGCCAATGTCAAGAGGCTTCAAGCAAACAGAAGTCACAGCCCATGCAGAGGATGAGAAGTGAATGAGATGAAGCTCCACACACTGCAGCCTATTCCATCCCAGGCTCTCTTGGGGATGGAGCCACCTTTCCGCTCCTTTCCTTTGAACACCATTACCTTGGTGCCTCGAGACCATTCAAATTGACAATGGGAACATAATAATAATAATAATAATAATAATAATAATAATAATAAAGACTGCTCAGACAAACCACAGACAGCACAGCCATTCCAATTCTTATTGTAGTCTTTGAACCCTTTACATCACACTTCACATACGGGTTCCGTGTTACTCATGCTCAAGCTAACGCATGACTTTGCATTCAAAGCAGTTTTTTTATGGAGAACACTGCTCTGCTGATTGTACATACATAATTCCATTTATAAACCCTCAAGCAGTCGGAGGAGACAGGAGATGTTATTTTCATCATAGTCAAAGTGTTGAAAACCACCAGGATTAGGAAATGGGAAAATATTAGGCATCCTCATCAGTGTTCCTAGCATATGGAAATGTGATGCTGTTTGTTGTGAAAACACCTGAACCACAGGTGAGGGAGGTGTACAACAAATCTGCAAACTGCAGTTGTACAGGCAGAAAAGCTGGAGCAATATCTTCATAAATGTAATTAGGATGACCTAAGCAACACATTCCCCACTCCCGTCATCCTCACACAAAAACACATTTAGACCGACACACACGCACATACACACTCCCTTTAAGACTTTTTTTTTTAATGACCCCTGTAGGCTGAAGCCAGCAACTGCAGATTCTAAGGTACAGTATTTTATTTCTGTGTGGCGTTTCTAAATATCAATTGGTCAATTTCAATTTGAGTATTATTGCTCATAGTAAACACGAGCAAAAATGAAACCTTAATGAAAATAAGGGAATCCCATGTTATGGCTTAAATGAAAAACTGGAATACAAATCATTTTTTACTTGGAGGCCAACCCATTTTTTGGTCCACCTAACCAATGGAAATGCGTGGATCTGGTCTGGTTTAGACAACAAAATGATTGTGATATATTTTCTTAAATGTCACCACTTCCTCGCCTTAGTTTTTACATTAGTCAGTGCACCATATTCATTCTATTTGGTCCCTCATTTCAGCACTACTGCTCTTTTTTGGTAAAATCATGTGGCAGAAGCCAAGCTCAAAAGAGGCGCTAAATCCTGTGCTTGCACTACTGTTCCTTGGCATATTTCACAACACACAAGCATTTAAAACACGGTGGAAAACTTTTGTTAGTAGGCAAGTCCTTGGATGACAAATGCATTAGAGTGTTATACTCATCAGAAGCAAAAAGACAATAAACAACATAAAATGCTGCAACTGTAAATGGCATCAAACACTTAAAAAAAAAAAATGAATAAAGGGAAAATATTTCCAGCAACCGAAGAAGCTCTGATAATTCCCATTATAAATGGACTCAACAGTAAAATATTTTGCAGGTGTCAGATGATACAAACAAACACGAGATGGCATTGGAAGAAAAAGAGGGAAAAATGGATAAGTCCTCCCTGTTGGAAAAAGTTTGAACTGTTTTTTTGTGGGTGGGGGGTGGGGGCACTCAACATAGTCAGCGTGGAATGGCCCACTCACTGTAAAATACAGAGTTTGAGATGACTGCGCAACACCGTCTTCCGATTGTCCAGGTTGAACGCTGAGCACAGAATCATTGGTGGCTAATACACCACTGATAACCTGCCTTGTGCAAACACACAACACAATGTGAATGTGAGAATAGACAAAAAAGAGACAAATGAGAAAGGGGGAGAATGAAGCCCAGGAAGAGTGTGGTGGTGTGGGAAGCGCGCTGGGAAGAAAAGAAGCAGAGTCTTGCGCTCTCCCCCGTTTCTGTTTCTTCCTGAAACCACTGGCATCCAACACAAACAGGCAGTGTCCTCTTCCTGAGCTGCTTTTCAGATGGCCACTCTGGTTTTCCCCCCTTCCGATTTACAAAAAAGAGAGAGAAGGGGAAAAAAAGGGAGGGGGGCTACAAATGTGTGTTTAGAGACAAGCCGGACGTTACCGAACGTCTCACCAATAAGACGGGAAAGGAGAGAGCGAGTGTGTTGTGTGAGTGTGTTTAAAAAGGGCAAATCCAAGCCCTTGTGTTTTGCACATGGTCTTAAAAGTTTCTAAAGTAAAAAAGGAAAATGTGTCACATTATGACAGGTTAAAACTAAGGCTTAAATAACACAAAAATAAAACAAAAAATTTGAAGAAAGAAAGAAAAAAAAAAAAGAGCTCTTTGAGAGCATGTCAGCTGCAGCTGTTCTCTGGCAGACAGGAAAGCTGAAATAAATATATTTTATATAGAAATCTATATATACTTATATATGCCAGAGAAAAGAAAAAACAAAACAAAAAAACAAACATAAAAAACCCAACCCCAAACGCAGGGAACCCCAAACGCACACACAGCTGCAATTCCATTGCTCCTTTGTCCAGGCAATGGCTCCTCTCTGGCCTGCTCAGTTTGTACTTCCCACAACCGTTGGGCTCCCTGCGCCTATCTGTTCCTACCTCCAGCCACACCGTCTGTCCAATAGATGGTGTGTGTTCGTGTGTGTGTGTGTGTGGTTTTGGTGCTGGTTGGCTGGAGGGGGCGAGTGAGCAAGACAGGAATGACAGAGGGAGCGCACGCACGGAGGGGAGATCTGCCTGAAATTTGGGCCAAAAGATCTGGCGACGTTTCCATAGAAACAATATTCACAGCAGTCCGTGACATAGTCGGCACTGGTGGAGACAGAGTGTGAGGGGGGCTGAGCTGAGTGGGAGGGAGGGGTGGGGGGAGACGAGGGAGCGGGTGCCCGGGACAGCGGCCGGGCGTCTCATTGGCGTCGTCGCTCCATCTAGACTCGATTCTCCCCGCCCACTCGGGTTCGCCGCATCAGCCTGAGGGGAAAAAAGGGAGATAGAGAGGGAGGGGAGGGAGAGAGAAGAAAAGTGTCAGGATGGGG
>JAGFZM010002206.1:84682-194518 GCA_017657215.1 Limnothrissa miodon
GTGTGTGTGTGTGTGTGTGTGTGTGTGTGTGTGTGTGTGTGTGTGTGGGTACACATCCGATACTGTGTCCCAGTGTAACGGACAATGGTTGTGTTTTTGAACATGAATAAAGGACAGAATGTGTTCGGGTCTGATGCACCATCTCTCCATTTCTCTCTCTCTGCATGCTTGTGTGTGTGTGTGTGTAAGAAATAGGGTGTGAATGTGTAACAAGTCTAGTGGTTTTTACCTATCTGACAGGAAGACACTTCCACACTTCCTCTCAAGAGATCTCCCAGAGGGCTGTTCTCAGTCAGCTGCTGTGAGGGAGAGGAGGGAAAACAACACAGAGCGAGGTCACTACAGACAGACACACACAGTAATACAATAATTCACACAGACAGACAACCAGAACATAACATAAATAAGCCAGATACACACAGAAAGACAGACACACAAATAACACACACACACACACACACACACACACACGAGCAGGACAAAACAAGACAAACGCATAAAAGGTAACACACAAACACGCACGTTCCCAAACTCATGCCAATGGCCCTCTGGCCAGCACGTCAGCAGCACCGAGAGTACAGCTGGGGCCATTGTTAAGAGTGTGAAAAGCCATCTCACTAACGGTACATGCAGAAATAACCTACACTGTAAACACTCGGAAAGTGAGTACAACACTCCTATTGTTTCAGCACACACACACACACACACACAAAGCCCGCACGCACACAAAACTGTGTGTGTTACTCACAGTTCTGTCAGGCTCCACAGCAGTAGGGCTGATCTCCTCCACATAGTTGGCTGGGAACCAAAGCTGCTTCTTGCCTCCAAAGTCACCTTTCCACCTGAGGAGTGACGAGAGGGGAAGAAGCGCACGGCCAAGAGAGAGACAAGGAGGAGAAAAGAAAAACAAAACAAAACAGTAAGTCTCATAATGACCCCTACCCTCCACACACACACATTCTTGCTTGCATGTTAAAATGAGAAGTAAACATATGGATCGCCTGTGTTTTTCACATCAAAGACGCAATGACTGAGTCATAGAGAGTGCAACAATGATAATCTTACTCAATACAATTGAGGCTGGCAATGGACACAGATTCTAAGAGTCTAAATGTGTGTGTGTGTGTGTGTGTGTGTGTGTGTGTGTGTGTGTGTGCGCGCATAGCCAAGCACTTCTCACCATCCTCCCTCCTGCTTGTCCACATTGGTGATGATGGCATTCTTACTGAAGGAGAGCTCATCGTCTCTCTGGGCCTTATACTCATACATGGCTTTCACTGTGCACTGTGGGAGAAAGATGTTGAGAGAAGCTTTAAAACAATAATTAGACTACATGATTAGATTCAAAGAATCAGAGAAAGCAAGTTTGAGAGAGGAACTGTGAGAGGTGACTCTCACATCACTGTTTACATCACGAAGATGTCCACCACAGGAAGCGCTACACTAACACCACAAAGAGCCTAAGAGGCTGGTGGCCGCCAGTGCGTGGGCGTGTGTAAGGGTATGGTGTACCTTAAAGGTTGGCATCTGGTTGGCCTCCACATAGAACCCAGGGTTCCGACCCTCGTACAGAGATCCATAGTCCGGCTCCTAGATCAAGATGGAGAGAGAAAAAAAAAGAAAGACAGAAACCAAAGGAGACACACCTATGAATATGAATGAATATGAGTATGAATAGGTTGGAACGCACTTTATGATGGGCACTTTTAGTAAGTTCCAAAAGGATAAGGTGCAAGCAACGAGAGGCTGTGGGTTATGCCAATTTTACCATGGCTAAGGCGAGTTGTTAGCCACAACTCATTTATTGGACCAAAACCAGCATAACTTACAGACTGGAGTGGGTTGGTGCTTTTCTATAACGGTTACCATAATCAACTGGCATGGTTTTATTAAATGAAGATGCTACTACGAGAAACATAGGAAATTATTCATGCCAAGTAACACACAAGCGCAGCCACCATCCACTCTCATATAGCACAATTTAGAACAAAATGTGTTTGAGTAGAATGTGAAATTAAGTAAAATATGGTTGAAGTAGTTGTGGTATATTGTAGATATAAGAAGGCCTCAAACGCAATTCAATCAATCATAATGAAGGACTGGAACTATTGTTTTTATACAGTGATAGATATGTTTTTCTGTGTCCAGTGAACACTGGATTATAACCAATAATAACAGGGTGCTGTGTAATCAACTAGGTGTCCTTTGTGGGTCCGAATATGGCACTCACGGCAGTGCCAATCTTCTCCAGTGTCTCCTCATTGATGGGATAGCGCAGCTTCATCTTGCGGTAGAGCGGATGCTTCTCATAGTAGCTGATCAGGTCCACCAGGCTGTCAAACTCCGACGTACCCAGCACCACCGTTTGACCCTCCTGCTGCACCCGACAGTGCTTGATCTTCCCTTCCGCTCTGGAGGACAGGATAGACAGACACAAGGAGGAAGAACAAACAGGGAAGACAAATAAAGGTAAACATAAGCGGAGCTGAGGTAAATGTTTTTCAGGTTGTTTTTTTTTCCCTGAACTAGGCATAGACATTCATGGGCTTACTAAAGCAGCTAAAGAACTAGATGGCAACGACCTAAAAGCAAAAAACTTGAAAACAGCATCGACAAAGGCTTGCTAGCATGCTAGCTATTTGATGATAAATATCTAGTAGCTTTCTTACATGCTTTTTCCCCCATACATGCTTACAGTGGTCCTTTGCAGCTAATGAAAAGAACAGGTGTGGCACATTTGAATGTGAAGAAAACAAGGGAGGTCAGAGAAACTCAGAGAGATGAGGCTACAAGATAAGCCCTGGGGGGACAGGTATGAGGTGTCAGGTACCCACCGGAAGGAGATGGCGTAGGAGTTGAACTCTGTCCTTTTCCGGACCAGGAATGCCCCGTCTCGTGGCACCCGCATCAACATGTTCTCAGCTTGACTCCGAGACAGGTTGGCATGGTACCACCTGCAACCCAAACAAAACCAGCAGGTCAGCTTATAGCTTCAGACAAGGAGTTTACATCAGAGTGTGAGAGCGCTCTATAGGGGCAAGGATGGGTGGAGGGGGATGGAGGTGGTGTCCAACAGTAAGACCAAGTGAGACAGACAAAGTAGGTGAGAATGTGAGTGTGAAGAGAGAGTGCGAGGCCAAGGGATACAGGGAAAGGAGGGAGAGAGAGAGAGAAAAAGAGTGCGAGCGTGCATAAAGACAAGGAGAGAAACTGAGCCGGATGAGGGGGCAGCCAGAGGACACGGCTCACTCACTCTTTGCTCTCGTGAGCGTTGGTCTGGGGCACGGGCTCCGTCAGCTTCATCTCAAACTCGTTGCAGCGCAGCGCCACTGTCTGGTAGTGGGTGATGAGGGCAAACAGTGTGTCAAACACCAGGTTGTCCGTCAGGTAGAACTTGGGGCTGCCTGCCTCCTGACGCGAGTGGATCCGACAATGCTGGACCCGACCGGACCTCCTAGTAAAGAAGAGAAGAAAAATAAATACATACATACATAAATAAATAAATAAATAAATAGATAGATAGATAGATAGATAGATAGATAGATAGATAAGTGATCATGTGGAAACAAACACGTGATACAAGATTAGTACAGATAAACATCTAATAAAAAACAGTTACATAAGCTCCCATAAAACAGGTTATACATTGGCTGTGCGTGTATAATAACAGAAGAAAATAGTTAAGCGTCGTGTTCTCGGTTTAGGCCGCAGATGAAGGTTAATCAACTACACTAATTACTACAGGTTAATGAACTACACCAATGTGGATGAGCAGCTCTCTTTCAAAGAGCCTTTGTTCATATTAGAGAGATGTTTCCCTCTCTGCCTCTCCCCCATTTAGAGGATTTAACAAAACAGATGGCTTGTGTACTATATTTAGAAAATAAAATGTATAAAAGTATGAACCAAGCAAGGTAAACATACATATGGCCTATTGTCCAAAAAGCCGAAGTGAAGCTGTAGCTCTGTGTGTACACGTGGATCCCCACCATTGCTCCACATCAGCCTAAAAAAAATTGCTGGGGGGGGGGGGGGGAAGAAAGAAAAGCCGCTCTGTCTGCTCCACGGCTCCTCTGCGTGAAAGCAAGCCTCATGCACGCCACCCCACCCAACCCAACCACCCCCTGTACCCAACCTCCAGCTAACGTTCTCTTCTCTGAGTTCTGGGTTCTCAGTCTTTTTGCCTCTCGGCCATTTGGCATTGGAAGCTGTACAGTTTTGTGGTTCGTAGTTAACTGTACAGTTTTGTAATTCCAGGTTCATGCAGTCTTCGCTCAATCTCTCCCGCTCTCTCTGGGTCTTCTGTGCGTTTTTTTTCCATTTTTTACTGTCTCACTGTCGACTGTTTCCAGGGTACATCTTATGGGCATGCGTTTCACTGCCTTAAGCTAGCGTGGGTTATTTTGGAACTGAACTTGACTACATGAAGAATTTGCAAACAATTTTGTGTGGCTCAAGTCAGTGGGCAAAAGCCCACTTATACTCAGCCAGCGTTAGCGTTTCAGTGTATGAAAGGCAAATATATTTTTGCATGTCTTCAGGAGGTTGAACTAATGTAGTCATACTGCATGCTATTTCCTGCATATTACAACAAGCCCTGGTCCCTTTTTATGAGGTGTACTGGCCTGTAATACACAGTGATCATCCTATTTTTACATTTCTTTATAAAAAGTGGAAGAAGCCCTCAAGAGTTCAAGCTGATCAAAGTGGTGTAAAGTTTGACCGTCTTTTGTAGTTACAGCCCAGCACCTTAAACATAACCCAAGCATAGAACAGCGTAACTTTTTGTTGTAGTCCAAATAGTCGATGGAGAGTCTATGTACCCGTGTGCAGAGGCCATCACGGCATATGTCAGGCCAGCTGCTGCAGAGGGGTGACACCCGAGTGAATCTCGTGACTCCGGCCATCGATCAATATCCAGCACGCCACTGCTGCCACCATCGACTCCTCTGGCACAGGGCAAAACCCCTCAGCCAACACACAGCAAAAGCAGCCCAGTAAGGACTTCAGGCTCTCAACACCAGTAGGAATTCCCCAGGCAGAAGAGGATCATGGGTGATGGGGTAACATAACCCAACCAATAAATGACCATGGTGGATGGGATAATGTCCCCTGAGCAGCAGAGGATGGTGGGCATTGAAGTAAACCATTTTTGTAAGAGACTGTGCTTTTAATTTAGGGAGCCATCACATTTGGCACAAAGGGAGACCTAAAACCAATGGCAATTTCTTATGTGGCCTTAGTCTTATGTGGACAGGTCACACTATGCAGTGAAGTGAGTGCCTGAGTAAGACATGACCAGCAATTTGATGTGTCTGGCCGCTCTAGATGTGTTAAAAATACGGGTTTGTGAGGTTAAACAACAAAATTTACAAAAGTGGCCACACCGTTCGTTAGGACACTTCTTGAAGTGCTCTTCGATGTGCATCTTTCAAAAACACACTCAGGTGGTGCTTTACACCACCACACACACTAGCAACACAAAAAGCACGACCACTGGGAGCACATTCTACAGGGACATGTGAACACTGCTCTAGGTTACAGGTCCTTCATTAAAGAAAACCTTAGACTGAAAATGACAATACAATGGCATTACAGATCTGAAGAAAAAGCTGCTCAGGAGGTTTAACCCAACACTTATTTCCTGAACCATTTATTTCCCGAGATATACCGAGAAACTTTACTGTGGTTTCATACCACTACATTAATTAAAAAAAAAAAAAAAGGAAAATGTAATTAACATGTGACATACATTTTCTAAGCGAAAAACCTCACGGTGACATTTCTACAGTAGGTAGAACACAGGTGGGTGGGTGGGTAATGACTAGTATCAGTACCAGAATGAGAGGGTGTAGTCTCCCACGAAGGTCTCACTCTCCCGCACGAGGAAGGAGCCGTCAGGCGCGCCCGTCTCCACGCAGTACTCCGAAAGCAGCCGCTCGGCTATCTGACGCCCATCCCGGCCCGCACCCAGCTTCCCATGGAACCATTTCTCAGTCACGTGCTGGTCCATGCCGTTGCACACCTGTGCAACCATCGGTGGGGAGAGATGAGGAAAGGAAAGGGGGGACGGTGGGGTTATGGGAATATGGAGAGTAAGAAAAATGTTTATAAATCTGCATCAGTTTTTCTTGTACAACACAATTAAGGTCAAGAGAGGAAAAAAAAATATGAGCAAAAGCTTTTGAGAACAGGAAACACACTCGACTGACACCTGTTAACCGTCCATGATGGTTTACCACAGAACAACTTGCAAGCACTAGTAAATCTTGATCTTATACAGAAGATAAAAAAATGGGTCCCTTTACTAGATGTGCATGCCACTAAAAGTGTGTTTTAATAACAAGCCTAACACAATGCTACCATGAACTGGCTAAAGAGACTCACTATATTCTTCCAGACACAATATGTAACAGCCGACTGGACTCATCACCAGAGCTACCGAGTGGAGTATGACACAATTCATTAAATTGGTAAACAGAAACCTTTAGAGTTGCACATAAACATCCACTCTTACCCACCTCCTCTTAAACAATTTATGATGAAAGACACAAACCATGAAACCCAACATCTGGCTGAAAGGAGGTGTGTTTGTGTGTGTGTGTGTGGGTGTGTGGGTGTGTGGGTGTGTGTGTGGGGGGGGGGGGGGGGGGGGTTACCTCTCTGTGCTCTTCCTCGTCATCATTGCCTTGGTTACTCGTCGTCTCTTCCGAGTAGTAAATCTTACTACTGGTCAGGACAAAAAAGTGCGGGTACCACTCCTGATAGAAAACACAAACATGCCGTTACACATTATACAGGCAGAGGTCAGAGCAAGGTCAAAGATAGCGATTTATTGCTGAGGATGTCTAGACAGAGTATACCTGGGCGAAGTTTGGTACAGTGGTAACCTAAGTCTTACTAGAGGCTTCTACATTGACTTTCTACAACGACTTTCTTCTGGCCAATACAGTGAAACTATTAGAAAAATGTTATTAATAACCCTGTGAGAAAACTGATAAGAAAATACATAAAATGTTCACACACCTACAGGTCAGGTGCGTTGCCACTAGTATGTGTGTGTGTGTGTGTGTGGTTGTTGTTGTTAAGAATCTGCACCTAACCATCAGTGCATCTTTTTACAGGACCACTTCAAACGCGCTTGCCTCTTACGAGAAAACTATGACACTTATAATTCTCTATCTGGCTTATGGTTTCCACTAAGGCATGAGCCTGCTGTTGGACATGATTCATTTTTTGGACAAATTGAAAATGTTTGAAAAATTAAAATGTTTGAACGGCCCAGCCAATATCAAGGCAGGGCAGCATGTGAGTGGGATCTCAGGAATAAGGCTCCATCAGAAGCTGGCAGAGAGAGTGCACTCACATGGTTGATTGGATCCTCGAGATACAAGATGCCATTCTTGATGGAATTACTGATGTCATTCTCCGAGTATGGCGTGGAGGTGGACACCTCTTCATAGGAACTTCCCTCAGCTAGTTTCTTATGCTGTGGACATTGATGAGGATAACACAATAGGCTCAGATCCCAACTCACCAGATGTGATCACTATGGCAGTCATGGTCAATGCGACAGCCATTAAAATGACTTTTGTCTCTAAAATGTATTTTTTTTCCAATTGCTTGCCTAAGCTCCATCTCAAAATGAGAAAGTTAATTACAAAAAAGTGAATCTGTGAACGTTGGCTATTTATGGGAAGAAATCACCTATTTACATTTGGGTCTCGCCTGGGTCAAGCGTGGTTATTCAACCCTTTCAGAATCTCTAAAATCTTTGCATAAATGATCTTAGGAATCTAAAATTGAGTATGCCTTAGTATGGTCCTTGGCATTTTAAACAGTTTTTTGCCAAATATAAATTTACATTGATTGACTATACAAGACGTCCTAAAGTCTTTCCAATATATCTTCAGAGGTACTAATGTGAATGGTGAGAATGCAGAAAATAGTTTTTTCATTGTTTGGCTAATTTTACGGTTTAAAAAAGATAATAATTTGACTCATCAGTAGGATGATGGAATGTAGGATACAAAAAGAATTACTGGTATGATTTTATGACGATTGTTGGTCGTGTGGGATTAAGCGTCTCATTATCTCGTGTATACAACTCACTACAAAAGACTGAGCTAAAGACTCGGGCCGGATCCAAGGTGTAGTCTCTAAATGGATCAAAAATCTCATTAGCGTCACCCACCTTGATGAGTATTTTCCTCTTGAGCTGATTGGGTGAGGGGAGCCCATCAGCAGAGATGTCCACTGCCTTGGTGAGCAGCATCTCCCCAAATACTTTCTTGAACATGGTGGCCATGTTCCTCTGCTGGACAATGCTGCAGTGGT
This sequence comes from Limnothrissa miodon, assembly GCA_017657215.1. NCBI lineage: Eukaryota > Metazoa > Chordata > Actinopteri > Clupeiformes > Clupeidae > Limnothrissa > Limnothrissa miodon. The sequence continues at coordinate 93,020 of JAGFZM010002206.1, forward strand.
CTTCGATGGACAGGATTATGGGATACCTATGGGATTTCAAAAGAACAAATGGGGAGAGGGGGAGGTGAGATTTTAGTGAAATTATCCAAACTGCTAAAGCAGGTCAAGAGTGTGGCATGGCCTGATCTAAATCCAGTCTCCCTAACTTCATTAAGAGAGTCAGGCCACAGTCAAACAGGACATTGGTAATGGGCTCAGACTTAACAGTTAACTTTGGGACATTGTAATGGGCTCAGAGTTAACTTTGAATCACAGGTGGAGCCTAAACAAGTGCATCAAGCAGTATGCTAATGTTGCCTGCCCCTTATGCATGCAGATTATAGATTGCATGGCCAGTTAGAAGGCAATGAACACCTACACATTTATCCCCAATTGTTTGGACTATTGAACGCAACAAACCCAGAACATATTTGTAATGACTGTTCCCAAATGGCTAATAGTGTTGAAGCTAGACTGCAAGAGGTGCAAGAAGTCGCCTCTTGGTGAAGTAAAATAAGTTTCAGTTTATTAGTCATTGCCTCGCCTCGTGAAATTTAGAGCCAGTCAAATATGACACTTACTGTAAAGAGGGGAAAAAAATGCACAACTTTGAAGCTTATTTGAAAGGCATGCGATGACAGGATATGCAATATCAGATGAACCACATCACCCACATAGTAAGAAACACTCACACACACACACACACACACACACTCTTTCGGTTAGAGAGAACAGGGCAGGTTTGGGAAAAATCAGATGTACAGATAAGCATGTGCTTGTGTGTGTGAGTGTATGCAAGAGATGTTCTAGCACAAATGCCAGTGGAAAGAGATAAAAGTCGGTTGTATGCTGCTGCCGCCGCCGCTTCACTCACTCGGACGTGACAAAGGCGTGCTCTTTGATTGTCATCAGGACGTCACAGAACTTGATCTTGGTGGTGAGGGTGTGACCATGATAGATCACAGGCATTCCATCTGGGCCATCCCAACAATCCACTGAGGTGAAGGGCCAAAACAAACACAAAACAAACAAACACATACAAAACAAAATAGCTACTTTAGTCACAGCTATAAGTTTTATGGCACATATACAGACCCATGGGATCAGAGATGTGTTTGTTTGAAAAAATTTTATTTTTTTTTTTCACACCATAACACTCACTTCTAGTGACAGATGTGGGGTTCTAATACAGAACAATCCACTGAGTTGGTCTGATGGAAGAGTATACAAGTCAGGGTGTGTGTGTGTGTGTGTCTGTGTGTGTGTGTGTGAGAAAAACTCACACTCGATGCATCTGCAGCCCATTCGCAGGCAGCGAGCGTAGGCCTCCAGAGACGATTCACTGGAGAACTGGTCTCCGGTCAGGTAGCTGCAAATAAAGTCACAAACCCACATCTTTAAAGAGTGCTGTATAAAGACATATGGCAGATTACCCCACACACACACACACAGAATTGGGGTCTGATGCCTTCCTCAATCTCACCCTTTCCCTTCTGTGAATCTTTCTCCCTTTTAAAACTCACTCTCTCCCTGACAGCATAAATACACACAGGACTACCAACATCCACCAAAAGGCAAACACAGACACACACAGAGAAAGTCTACACACCCTCAGGCAGAAGTCCTTGTGTGCACAACATATGGTATTCACAGCAAACATCCTCTCTGACACACACACACCCACACCTCTCACAAAAGCAAGAGTCACTCAAAACCACCCCTACCCCACAACCCAGCATTTCCAGCCACAGTTTATCCATCCCCCACAAAACTTTATTAAAGCCACATGTGCACTTTTTTTTTTTTTTTTTTAAATGGTGGTTCTGAGTCCACTCCCACAGAACCAGAACAAACACAGCCCATGAGTTAACACGAGTTAAACACGCTGATGGTTTCAGTGCTTGTACTTTGTGCAAAATGATGCTCATTTATGAATACAAATTACACTGAACACAGAATTATAACAAACCGATGAAAATCTGACATACTAAATGTATACACTAAATGCTACCCTGGCTACACCACCCCACCCACCCAACCCCACTTACGTGTTGTGGGAGGAGGAGATCCAGTAGTGGGATAGAGGGTTGTTCATCTCCTCTGGTCTCACCTGGTCCAGAGTGTCATTCCAGATGGTGTTCTCTTTGGAGAACAGGTAGGTGAGGAACTGGGGGGGGAGAGAGATAGAATAAGTACATACGTACGTACAGAGAGACACACACAGACAGACGATGGGACACTACAAGTGCTTGCAGAGATGGCTGAATCACTCATTAAAACAATGCATTTTACTACTTGGCCTGCCCCAGGCCAAAATGAATGCATATACAGCCTATTAACTGCCTATTTAAAGTCTGGGTTAACCAAAACACCAAATTGTAAGATCTGAAATATACCATTTATGATACAAACTACTCGGCACAACTGTAGAGTTTTTATTCAGCAAATGACTATTCCCACTGCCTGAGGCTCGTGCAGGTGATGTCACTAATTAGCCTTTTTAGTTTAATTGTTCCTGTGCTCTGATATTTCCCATACTACATAAAGGTGGTACAAGTGGTGGGATAGCAGTGGCCGTGGTGACAAAACAGATATTTAATGTTCGTTTTGGTTTGTTTTCTGGACTCCAATCCAATCATTGTAGCACAATCACCAAAACAAGGCAGGAAATCATAAGCGTTGAAAGTCACTTCAAAAGGTAGTAGAGCGCCTGTCAGTGTCAAAACATCCTTTAGTATAGGAAATATGGCCACAAAGATAGGTCATCACTTCAAATTAACTCAGTGGTCTCAAGGGTAACCACAAATAGGAGGGAACACACACACACACACACACACACACACACTTCTGTGACATCTGTGACAGACAAGTAGCCTACTTGTGGTGATGAGCTTGATTTAGAGGCAAAAAAATAGGCTTGCAAGGTTACACATGGCACAAAAAAGATTTCAGATGTTTATCAAAGTAGTTTTAAATTAAGGTACACATGAATGATCTGTCAAATAAATAAATGCCTGAAGTACAGTAATGTTTGCCTGGTAATTATTATGATTAACAATCTCATGTATGCGTAGAATACCTTTGAGATATAATTCTGACTGAAAACAAACTGATGACAAGAGTGATGATGGAAATATGTCTCAGGCCAATGTTGATTCGCAAGTTTAGCATGTGCTCTGTGAGCGTGTTTAGAGCCTTTTGCACACCTATGCAGCCTATCTTTGAAGTACATACAAGAAACGTAGTCGGAGGAAGTTGACCATGGCCAACAATGACTACTATGAGGCATATCCTTCAGGTGCCCCGTTGGTCTGGAGCAAGTGACTATTGTGGTTTCTGGTGCGTCCAGATGTGGGAGTGACTCCTTAGGGACTTAATAGTTTGTGTGTTGCCTGGATGAGTCAGTGCATTCAATTAAGGTAGTGCAAAATGTGCAAACTGCCGGAAAGAACCTAATGAATGGGGTACAATAAAAGGCAGCTAAAGCCGGAATCAGTTTAATCAGCAGCAGCGGTTCTGCTACTTAATCTACACCGTACTAAATACAGTTCTAATGTTTGCCTTTACCGATCATTTTGAATCCGCTTCAGGTTGCTCTAAAATTGCATGTGTGCATCTCTGTAGGCCTGCCCCAGAGGTCAGCCAAGAGACTGGGTGTGACGCTGTCAAATCGTGTACGGCCTCAAATGGTGTGAGTGCGACTTTGATTAAGAATGATCCTTACCTCCTCTTGCAAGAAATACGGCTGCTCAATCTCCCTCAGGGGATCCTTCAGGTAGCTGAACATGAACTCCTGAACCTTCTTGTTATCCGTGGCCCACATATCCTGCAGATGTGCATGCACAAAGAAAGGACAGAAGGGGGGGGGGGGGGGGGGTCAGTGATTCTGAAACCTTACACCACTTCAGAGGACTCCCTTAAAGCTACCACTGTTTATCTGTCCAGCCATATTGTCATTTATAGTCTTCAATGGGGCCAAATCTGAGATTTGTCCCAGCCACCCTCAGACCAATGACCTGGATGAGATCTGTGCCTGCTGACTTACCTTCTGGTACTCCATAAGGAAACCTTTGAAATCTTCCAGTGAGATCCTCTGCTCAGGTCGCTCTATGTACCTACAGGGAGAAGATCAGAGAGGGGACAGACACTACACTTCCTTAACTCGTGAAGCCACGGCTACATGACAAAAAAACTAAAGAGAATAGAATGGGGGAGGGGGGGTGTCTACACAAAAACAGAAGGAAGATGATTAAAAGTTGTCAGGAGAGCAAGAGTGAGCGAATAGACATACCTCTGCAGAAAAGGAATCTCCATCTGAAAGTAAGTAATAAAACATCATTACTGTCATTTCAAACACACACACACACACACACACACCCTGGGAAACTGTGAGAAAATTCATTGACCCTAACCTCAGCGAGTATCTATTAATAATGATCATTGGCAACCCTCTAACCAAATTTTGGTTAGATTTTTTTTATTTTGCTTGCGGTGCAACCGTTTTAAGTCTGAGAACTCTATTGAGTTTGGGGTCAATGAATGTAGAGGTCAGAAGCCCAAGATGGTTTTTGGCATCAGTAGGCCCTAATGGTGCTGGGCAGCCATTTTTAAGGGCTTTATTTTTTTTTATATTTGTAAGCAGCGAGTATTGATTTAGAAGCCATTTGAACAGCAGCTGACAGCACTAGCTGATGGGACTTAAGTGCTCCTGATGGGAGGCTTTTTAAGGGGGGTTGTGGGTTTAAAGGGGCCAGACGACACGGCACGACACCCCTCCATCTCATATAAAGAGCTCATGTTACCCGCCCCAGGTCCCCACCCAGGCCTCCAAAATACCCATTTAATTGAATCAACTCACCGTTTTCTGGGCGTCGAACATTAAGCTCCGATAGAGCTGGGCGAACTGGCCATAGGAGACGTCGCCGCTTCGCGGTTCCCCATCCTGCTCACAGAGAAACGTGCAGGAACAAGACAAACAGGAACAAAGACATTTTTAACTTCGTTACCTCTGCACATGAAGCACTAGACTATACAAAGAATATTGAATGAAACCACAGATGTGTTTTTTGAAGTTAAATTCACTGATCACTCCTGAATGTCTTTAGCCATGTAATGCTGGTATGGTTCTGTTGTGACGGGGAGGGGCAGAGACAAGTGTGCATGTGTAAGAGCCTCAACGGCACAAGTGTTACCGGAAGCTTCTCACGGAGGAACCTCATGTTAGGTACTCTGTAGTTGACCTGACACAGCATGTTCTTCAGATCTTTGCAGGAAATCCTGTGACAATGCAAATAATAATAATAATTAAAAAACAATGAGTCCAGGCAGGAAGAATTTTAGAAAGCACTTCAGACCAGTTGTGAGAGATAGCATCTTCAAAATCAAGCAGAGCTGAAACCCCAACCTCAACATTTGGAAATACTGACAATGTTCATTCAAATCTAAACGCCTAGAAAAAAAAAAGACCCATTCTTATGGCCATTTCCTCCAGTTCCTCTGATTATCACTTTCTAATCTGTGGCATACACTCAGTGAACGGCGTGTGAGTGACAGACATGGAGGGAATTCTGGTGGGTAGTCGACTTAAGGCTTTCAGCCCATCCCCAACCCCAGGAGAAACTCTCTCTCTCTCTCTCTCTCACACACACACACACACACACAGTCATCCTCTGGGTCCGGTTTCCTGAGACAGGAAGTGTGCTCTGGGTTTTTCTGCTTCATGCTCTCCCTCAACGTCTGTCCCTACTTTGGCTCTGTAGTCCCCTCTCTCTAACCCACACTGTGTGTCTCTCCCTCCCCTTCCTCTATTATTGCCTGCTGAGGTTCTGGATTCTTCTACCTGCTGGTTGAGAACAGCTCAAATGAACTCTGACCAAATATGTGTATCTGCCTATAAGCACTTCAGTAACAACCTAACCCAACATTCTGTGTGTGTGTGTGCGTGTGCATGTGTGTGTGTGAGAGATCAATAAACTTTCAGGCATGGGCCATTACTCAAATCAAATAGGTTATCACTGCATACACTCAACACCCACACATACACCCTACCAGGTGCTCATACAACTCTTACTTCACGTACGCTGAAACACACACACACACACACACACGCACACAGTGCAGTCCCACCCTGACCTCCGTCCTGGCGTCCCTTGCCAACCTCAGAGCCCTACACTCTGCCAACAGGACAACTGAACAACTGATGTGAGCCAACATACACTAATGTAGACAGGTACAGACACAGACAGACAGTAAGACACAAAGAGCAAAGCAAGCCACATCAGTTTAAAGTCGCCCACACAAACAACAAACTTTTGGGACAACTTGGCAATCATCTCCCACAGCCACTGCCTCTGTTGAGAAGCCGACCTGTTATGATGGCAAAAGTGGTTATGTAAGAGAGGCACGGAGAATGCAGAGCAGCGTCGCTACTAAACCATCCGGTTTTCAGCGCTCACCCCCGCATGCCCCAACACACACACAGACTTTTGACCGGTTTATGCTCAGATGAGCCAGGAGCTAATTTTAGCCAAGTCCTCCTGTAAAACACCAACACGCCCTACAGTGGCCGCCTACTTCAGTTGTGACTTGGAGGTGTCAACTGTGCCATTTTGGATGTCATGGAACAAGTCAGTCCTGCCTGCTTAGGCAATCCCATGACACGCACACATGCACACACACACACTTTTTGCGCTTGTGTTTGATACTTATACTGTACTGGGAAACCATTCCACTGTGACAAAGCAGTTTTGCCATTGTGATGGTAACTACATCACCTCGACTGCTTGCCCTCACAAACACAATTCAGGTCATCCCAGGCATCAAAGGCCTCAAAGATCCCACCCCAAAGTGTGCACACATACCACACAAAACATAGCAGACCTTTTCTATTGTGTTGTTCTTGGGAACGTGAGGATAACAATAAAGTTGAAGATGTAACGGAAATTGAAAATGTTATGTTTCGAAGTGCATCTGTAAAGAGTCTGTGGAACTCACTTGTCTTCCCTGTTGCGATCCACCGAGTAGAACTGCTTCCGTAACCACCTGGGGGGAAAAAAACGGAAAACATGAGGCCGATTAACCAGCGAGAGAGGAGGAGAGACCTAAAACACGCGCATGCTCCAAAGAGATGAGAGCAGGAGGAATGGGACACAGGGAAGGCTTTTGGGTCATCTGCACAGAGTTTAGTAGACACACACACACACACACACACACAGACGGAGGCATTGACAGACAGACGGAACAACTGGCAGTCAAAAGGTAGAGTGAAAATACAATGATAAGCTGTACATGTAAGATGATTGTAAGATGATTGTTAATGACACTGTTGTTAGACAGTGATAATGTACGACTAGACAGACACACACAGACACCCAGAAACACAGACCTCTCTATCTGCAGAGGAGTGGGAGATTTCAATGTGTCGGCCATCAGCCACGACAGGCCCTTCACCCACATCAGCATCTCCTCATCCGACGTTGCTAGGACACCAAAGTCAAAGGTCAATGAGGAAGACCACTTTGTCTTACACCTGTGTGGATGTACATGTCTCCGTAGTGAAGGTGTACGAGAAGAAAAGGAGAAAGGGAGACTAACTGGAAGTGGGAATTTTAGGCGGGCCTTTGTGTTTGTGCGCAAACGTGTGTATGTGTGTGGTTCAAAGCTTTCGGTGCGTATGCCGCATCTCCGCTGGCCAACCTACCTGCCAAGCTGAGGGACTTGAGGCGGAACTCTGTGCCATAGAGGATAACAAAGCAGTGGTTGTGGTCGAGTCGTGCAGCCGAGTCCTCCATGTAGCGCTCAAAGTCGCGCGACTTCAGCCCCGGCCGGATCTCTTTGATCTCCCTGATATCAACTGCAAAGAGGAGGGAAAGAATGTGCATCAGCTTGGAAACACATGGACAACACAAGGGCAAGGGGGAGAGAGACAGAGAAAGCGAGAGAGAGAAAGCGACCGAGAGAAAGAGAGGACGAGAGAGACTATAAAGGCCTTTTTCTGCTTGCCTGAACTGTAGTGAATTTAGCCAAGAATGCTAGGGATCTCCGCACGAGTTAGGTAATGCATTATGGTACATTATTATACAAATCAGCGCTTTGACTTCCTCTTGCTGTTACGCATCCTAATACCAGCATGTGGCTTACAGGCAAACCAAGAACATACCACAGGGTCTCACTCACACTCAAAAACTGAGTTTTAATAGGGGTCATCTGACAAGCAAATCACTCTGGTGACATGCAAGCCCTTGTTTAGGTTCCTCGTTTCAGACATTTCGCAGCTGATAGCAAACCCGCAAAAACACGACAGAAAACTGTCATAAATGTCGGTCTGGGCGCATTGTAAGGCTTGGCCTAATGCAGGCCTGTGCAACGTATTCACCCACCACATATGCAGATCTGCAGCTTAAGATCAATGAAAGAGATGGAAACTCAGCCCTCTACAGAGCTTTTTTTGGCCCAGACAATATGATCCTCAGGATAAATTCAAATGAAATGTACATCCTCATGCGTGCATGCAGTGCCATACTTGAAGGAAAGAATTTGATGCATGCTCATTTCGCAGGCGGACAAAATTTGCTTGACTATTTTTATGCTCAGGTACTTTTGTAAAAATAAAAATAAATTTCTGCAAGCATGTGTATCAGAAATGTACAATGACATGTATACAAGAACAGTAATAACCTCACAGGAGGAACAGTCACAACACCCCTTTCATTAGCCTAACTACCACAGAAACACAAACAAAACTCTTAAAGCCGAATGAAAGTGGGCAGGAGTCACTCGGCTCTGACACTTCATGTTTGATCCACACAAACTAGCGATGATGGAACCAAGACGCCCTGGCCTGGTTTGGGTTTTTTTCTGATCTCAATCTGAAGTTGTTTTTTTCTCTCCTGGAGGGCCTTTCTGCCCCTCACCCTATCTCTCTCTCACACACACACACGCACCTTGTGATGTTTCTCAGTGTGCATTCAGGCTCTTGTGCGAGGCAAAGAATGCTGCTCCAGCTCCTCTTCCTCTTCCTGCCCTGAAACCACTCTTCCTGTGCTGTGCCCCCCCCCCTTTTACACTCACACACACACACACAACTACACAGGAGTTGGTTTGTCTAACACTCTTAGTCTACCTGAGCACAAACTAAGACTTGTAAATGTTATATTTGCCGTTTTCTGCTCTTAAATACACATCAAGCAGGTTGAGCCATTAAAACTGAAATTTAAGGAAACAATCACATAATATTCAGAAAAGACATCTAACGCCAATGCTACTCACCCTCCCCATTCCTTTTTTAGCGGTTCTGGTAACTCAAAGAAAACTACAGTACTTCAGAAAACAGTAATCGTTTCATACATGCCTGATGATGGCAAAACATCACGTCATAACATCACGTCATAATCAAGACAGGGAGCCCTGGTGCAGTCCCAGCATCAGAGTTCATTTCTCATGTAGTGGTCCAAGTAGCCATGAGAGTCAAGTCAAGAATCCAGACCTCTCACTTATCTTTTCCATCATCAAAGATTCATTCACAGATCATCTCGACTCGAGTCACACGTCTTTAATAACGTGTGTGCCTAAAATGCCTAAAAACACAGTTGGTGGTGACACGAGGAAAGAGACAGACAACATGGAGAAATTGGGTTGGGATGGCTAAGCAGGGCAAATACAGTGTCATCATTTACATTTACTTGCGGGACAGTTTCAATAGCACCCGAATAGAAACTGGGTGGAAATATGGAAATGCGTGCGGAGCCCTCACACCCGCCATCATCACAGTCATCATCCTCCTCCTGCCCGGTGACTCCTCACACAGGTTCCAAAAACGTCAGCAAGTATCAAGAGGTATGCACTTGCATGGCTGCATGCGTGCACACATGCACGCTCACACACACACACACACACACACACACACACACACACACACACACACTTCCCAAGACGGTGGTTTACTGTACCATACCCAACCGTTGAGAAATATTTCACACTGCATTCTGGGCCCAAACCTGAATGACGAGCAAACAACAATTTTCAGGAAGCAAAGCTACTGGGTGGCATGCACCAGCTAAGTTAACATTTCTGCTTTTGGAATATTGCTTGCAGTGTGAAACTGGCAAAATGTATTCAATAAAATAGCATTAGTTCAGCCGTGAAGTGGAAATGTTTAAGCTCATTACCAAACATTGCTTGTCATTCACACATTATGCGGTTAGACGTTATATGGAGTTTGGTTACTTTCCATTAAGTTTTTTTATTTACTTCTTAGTTTATTTACTGAAAATTACAAGACCGACAAAAGGTACATATTACTAAAAGCAGCTTAGTCCTCATCTCCTTCTATCACAGTATCTCTACAATGAAAATAGCTGCGTCTACACAGACCCTGGACAGCCGTCCGAGCAGGCACTGACAGGCCGCCTAGAGGCTAGCAGTCTTCTGCCCACTACTGCTGTGACCAAGCCCAGTGCAGCCGGAAAAGGCACAATAGGGCATTATTGGCCTGCCAATCACACAAGGAGCTAAGGCTGTTGAAAAGGCCCTCACATTTGCCACTTTCTTTGCTTGCACAAAGAATAATAAGAAAGAAAACAAGAAAGGTCAAAGGTTATGTAAACCAAAGGCCACCCCATCACAGTACTAAGAGTGTGAACAGTGTGAACAGTTTACTTTACGTGTTTACTATTAAACAGAGGTCATTATGAAATCTCATTCGATTTAATCAGCCAGTCCATCTCTGTATAGTAGGAAATCAGCATATATCCTGAGGCATACAGAAGGTGTGCTGCAACAAATGCCACAAATCACCACAGGTGCTTGCAAAATCAACTAAGAGCATACCAACCACAACCCTTTTGCAGTAAGAATGTCGCAGTTGACATCCTGACAAGTGAGTATTACTATACCAGACTAAATCATTTTCCTACAACAAACTTTTGAATAAAGACCCAGATTGTTTTCATTTCCATTATATCAAGAACTGGACTAAGCTTGTTGCACTGCTCTTTTATTGTGGGAGTCTGTGTGTAAGATATTGTGTTTTTATACTGCTGTGTTTTATACCATGGAGCCTCCTCGTCATACCCTCCCTGCACCAGAAATCGTGGGTCATGTTTCAAAAGTGGGTTGCAAGCTTGTTATTTTATTTTTTTTTGATCATAGTAGATTCTTTGGAAAACCAAATGTAACTTTAAACAAAACCAACCATGACTTTCAGATATTTACAATTACATTTCTAAAGCCAATAATACAGACATTGAAACTGTGCACAGGAAAAGGTGTTCTTTGAATGTCATTTCATCAGTTAATACTCTTAGAAATGCACAATTATGTTAGCGATTCTGTTTAGCGGTGAGAAATTGTGGGTCCCAATGCTGGCCCAGAAACACTACACTACATCCACACCAAACTTAGTGTTACTACTACAGTACTTGTGTTACCCACACAAAAGGGTTTTTCCAGTGTGTATTTATATTGTACACATCATGCATATGCCATGCTGTGGAAGAACACTGAAATTTGCTATGGGATAACAAAAGTATCCATCTAACCGTCCATCTTGCACTTTATGAAGGCCATGTTAATGAATGCTATAGAGATGGGCTGGAAGATTGTGTGTAAGTGTGTGTGTGTGTATGGGGGGGGGGGGGTGGTGCAGGTCAAACAAAGAAACATTCATTATCAGTTTGGCAATCAGACCAGATTAGAGTACATGCCACTCTTCTGTGACCTCACACACTATAGTACTGTTGCAGCTGTACAAGAGCCAGAGCAAAATGATAGCTTCTCATCCAGAACCAGAACTGAGACAGACGAGGGCCTGATTTAATGCAGGCTCTGCTGTACTCATAGGGCGTACAATGAAGCCCAAAAGACAAAAGACCAAAACAAATATGTTGGGCTTACTCAAAGAGATAAACTTCCTAATAGAAGAGCTTTCTGGAATCACTCCTACAACAAAATATACAGCTCTTCTTTAAGGGGTCTAACCATTTACACAGTTAGGCATATCCAGGTTGGCCTCTCAACACCCTATATCATATACTCTGCAGGCATACATTTCAGAGTGAGGGCGTGCCCAGCTCCATCCACCGGGTGGGGAGAGAATCCTTGCTGGCGGTGTGCCTCTGAACTGAATGCTCTGTCCACTCTAAGCGGAGGCTACAGGAAACACAAGACTAAAGTGGGTGGCTGAAAGTCTTCCTGTCGCACAAGCGCGCGCAAATCACACACAATAACATGCCTAACACACATGTAGCACAAGATAAAGACAGAGAGAGATCTCTCACACACACACACACATAATGCATGCATACTCACACAAAGTCTGCTGGGCTGGCAAACATACAAGACAAACATAACAAGACAAACATAATGCTCCCTGCTGAAATTGTTCTCTTTCTTTTTCTCCGTATTTGTGGAGTTATAAGGCATTCTTATTCTAAAGGAGGGGCACCTCCATGTACTGAGTAGAACCTATACTTTTCCTAAGGCAGATTAAAGGACAAAGTCCTAAGTATAGAATTAGAGTTGTCTCATAGGGGTTTATATGTCCTGAACCAATCTTATTTAGAATTAGAATGCAGACAAAGGGGGGTGCTGACAAAATATGTCTTCTCTAGAAATGCAGTGAAAAGCAAACATTTAATTTTTTTGCTATTCATTCATTCTATTGATCAGCTATTCATCTAGAACAGCATCTTCATGTGAAACTGAAAAGGATCACATTTAAACGCTGGTCACAAGGCCATGTTCCACTTCAGTGTGCCCTAGATGGTTTTGGAAAATATGCATACAGTGTATAAAGCCTTGTATCCATATAAAGATATAGACATTATCATCAACAGCTATATGTTTGAAGCTACCACAAATAACCGTTCAGAGTCAAACTACCAAGAGCTGTTAAAAGTAACAGGTCCCGAAACATACTAAAACTCTGAACCAAACTCAAAGTTTATTATTTATTTACCCAGTCCACCACCAGACCTGAAAAACACACACACACACACACACACACACACACACACACGTAAACCACTACTAGATGAATACCAAGAGATCCAGAGATGAGGACCTGTTAACATAAACTATGACCATCATTGATGGGCCTAATGCTGTGATTGACTCTACACCTTCCTAGCATCCACATTCCAATGATTTCTGTGGTTACTAAACTCCTATCCCACATCCCGTATTGACCCAGAACTTCCTCCTTCAGATTTTGTTGTGTGAGAAGTTGTGTGAGAAATAAATCAAGTCTTGCAGCTTTGACACTGAGGTAGGGATCAGACACTTGAAAAGAGGAACACTGTGACATTCAAGCCATGGGGGTTATTAGACACACACACACCGAGACGTACACACACACACACACACACACTTAACTCAACCTAGGGCAGTAAAGTACAGTGTCCCACGCTGCCCCTACCATCAGCACCAACCCCCACTGGAAGGAGGAGCACATTATTCTGACAAATATAACTGTCAAAAACAGAAATTCAAACATGCAGTGCACACACACACACACACACACACACACAGGTTTCTCATGATTAGAGGCAGGTGTCTCACAAAATTCCAGGCCTCTGCTGAACTTGTGGGGGGGGCTTAAAATTTAGAAAAAAGGGAACACTCTCATAAACCTCTCAGTGGAGCTATTTAACAGTGTAGTGGTGGACTTTGCAACAACACGCCCTCTGCCCTGGTCCGAAATAAAACAAATAAAATAATGGTCAAAGAAGATGATTTAGATGCTCTTCAAAGCAAGAAAGCCGTTTCTGACAACATTGCGTGAGGCTAAAGAAGTTTTTGTAAGTGTTTTTGTGGGCTGACATTAAAACATGATTGTGAGTGTGGCCCGAGTGATTCCTTTCTGAGAAGAGGATAGAAATCCAATGACAACACTCTCTTTAACATCTACCTTAAACATAATGGAACTGTAATCATAACTCCCTCAAGCCCACTATCACAACGCCTGTAAACAGCAACAAAGACCAACAAACATACAGATTCGGCAAGAGAGAATACTCTCTCAGTGCTGTAACAGAGGCCTACAATGAAGACGGATGATTTTAAACCCAGTCACCGACGACAAACAAGGGAATGTGGAGACGCGATATTGCATCTCTCCAACATTTCCCGTTAAAAGCCTGGCTCGGTGCTATTTCTGTGCCGCAAGCCAAACAGCATTAGCCGATATCACCTAACCCGCTCGTCGTATCAAGTGACTGCTATAAGCGCACGTGTACGAACCATCTTGTGAGAGCAGATTACCGACAAAAAATCGTTCAGAATTTTTTTTTCTGCGCCTCTGTGCTGCATCCGGAGCGGAGTGCAGCTGTACGCGAAGGCATCCTGCCGCACGCCAGGCCCACAGTGTAGGCATCATCATATGATCAAATGATATAGACCGGCTATGCACAGTCGTTAAGACAGGCAATTTTCCTCACACACTAGCCTACATTTTTGCGCTTGGAAGACGAAAACGGACATGAACTATTGCATAAAGGATAGTCTGACTGTATGCTAAGTTCAGCGATAAACGGACCCGCGACACAGGCCTCGTTATCTTGTCAGCCCACTTGCATGTTTCAGTGTTTTGACTCAGTTTCAGTAGGTGGAGGTTTTGCCAGATATCTAGGCTACTCGAATTTTAATCACCACCGACAACTGCCTATAAAAGACAGAAAGTGTAATCCTACCGTCAGAACAAGCAATTCCAGAGAATGACAGGCTACATTACCAAGTGCAAAGCTTACGTTTCCATCAATGTGAAAAGTCTAGGTTTACAACCCAGAGAAAACATTAGGCAGGTGTAATTTACAGGGTGTAACTCAGAGATTTCACTAAATCCTGCGCGATAAGGCGGCGTGGTTGACAGAGCAATGCCCCGGGGATAAAAACACTAGAGACAGCATACCGGTAGTTCGTTTTGTTAATTAAACTTAAGCCTAAATTACTCACTTTCTCCTTCTATCTTGTCTGTGCCTCTTGTCCATATGATTTGCCGGGTTTCAAGCTTCACCTGAAACGTCCGTCTCTCTGGGCGTTGAGACTTTTTCGAATAAAATAATGTCAGCACTGTCCCTAGCTCCAAATCTCGGTATAGGTTGGTCATTTCTGTGTCGGTGATCGTCCATGGAACAGGTCCATTGGAGAAAAAGCCTGGGGCTCCAGCCATGGTCATTTCCCCTGTTTGTTGTCCTTTTCCTTTAGAACAATTTACTGCCTCCTGGGCCCGTGGTAGACACCTGAGAAAACAGAGAGATCTCACAATCTTTGGAGAATCAAACATCTTTCACAATACAGTGTGAATAACCTGTGAGAAAATTAGTTTTCAAATGTGCACACAACAGTAAATCATTAAGTATGAAGCTGTACAATCTGTGCCCCCCGCTGTGTGTCAATTTGTAATAACTTAATGTAGGCTAAATACTGATTATTAGCTGTATAAGGGTAAAAATCCAAACTAATCTGAAATAACGAGCCTGCTTCAGATGGGTCCCAAATCGTTTTCAGTAAACAAGATTAGGTGGCCTCAATGAAATGGATTTCCCACGAAGATAATAAGTAAACAATTCAATCCGTGGATTTTAACTGTAATCTGTTGTAGCCTACATTTAAGTGGATTACAGGCGAAGGCCACTATGACTGGGCTAGTTGCTAATAGGAATTTATTTCCTTCCCAAGTGGTTAAGCCATCCCATAAAGTTTCTTTCCGCTGATTGCTCAAGCGCTTTTCTACGATCAACATATATCCAAATATCAGTGTTTTTACTACACCGCAGATGACAATATGCATTCACACAGAAACGTGGCTACATTTCCAGAGGGCTAACGCTAAAGCGTCAGGGAGCAAAGGAAAGTATATGGCTGATTTTACAGCAAGCAAGTCAGGTAGGCTACAGCGCACAATTATTCAGTCCTCTTTCTTATACCCTTGGCCTTACCGTCTCAAAATGCAACTGGCACGCTCGGACACAACATAGGCAGAACAACACGTCGTAACGCTGCAATCTCGGCCCCGCACATCTCTGGACCCAACTTCGGCTGTCCTGAAGTCTTTTCCTTTTCTAGATGATTATATCATCGTGCGATGGAGATAATGTGCCTCAGTCCAGAGAAAAGCCGTGTGGTTTTTCCCTTGGCGTCCTGCTGTAGCAATCCTCTATCGAGTTGGCCATATGCAAGTTAGTCAGACACGGCTGCCGCGGCCCTTCCCCCAACCAACCCCTTCTGTTCAACAAAAGCGCTGGATAGAGCGGCCTCTTAAAGACACAGGTCTGACTTTCCGCAAGTGTTCAACATGGTATAATTTCATAATTAGCTTGTGGGGCAACAATCTTTCACTAAACCGGTTAGGTGACCTTCTAAAAATGTTTCACGTGCAGAACATCTTATAAACAATAGGAGAAAATGTAGGCCTACTGTAGCCTTGACTGACAGATTTCAACGTGTCTGAAAAAATAATAGGCCACGTAACGTAAGTCCGTTTCATATACATAAGTCAGTAATAAAAACCTTTGTTCCAATCTCTTATGACTATACCCATGACACAGTCTCAGAACTCGTTATTTTTGGTCATCGTCAATTTTCATAAGCCTTGATGGCATGAGTAGACTTTATTTGGGCTAGCCCTATTCATAAAGGGATTGTGTAACAGCTTTGTACACAAATGTTTGATGTAGCTGTGTCAATAATACTCTACCCCAGTAACATCCACCACCTTGCACAGATTGTAAAGTTTATTGTAAAGTGTTTCATCCTAACTCAACTAACAGAGGCTTTTCACACATTTACTAAAGTTTTTTTTGTTGTTGTTGTTGTTTTAGATCTGCCATTTAACCTTTAGAAACCTTTAATTTTGCCAAAAAGGTTGCATCTGAGGGTGTTTAGGTGTAGGCTACTATCATATTAGACATTAGAAAATTGGTTCAGATATCTGTAAATTCTGCAGCATACCTGTAGGCTATATTTGGCCTTTTTATTAAACCTTTTAATTCATACATCCCATGACTGACATACCAGAAATATTTAGGGGTTGTGTTTATTAGAGGTTATGCTTTTAATAGGCTACTAGATCAGGTCAGATAGACCACGCACAGTCTGTGTAGTTTCTGTAATTGTGAGCATAACTTGTGCGCTGTGGATTGGGATCATCCAACACCAAATATATTGACTTGTTTTAATATTATATGGTATGATCATATTGCACATCATATTTACATTTTACATTTACATTTATGCATTTAGCAGACGCTTTTATCCAAAGCGACTTACAAAACGAGGATAACAATCAAGCTACATAGCAGAAACCTTAAGGAGCATAGTGCTAGGGGATAGTGCTTCAGTTCATTTTAGTGCTAGGATAGAAGATGTTCTCTGAATAGCTGGGTCTTTAAGAGCTTTTTGAAGGCCTCCAGAGATGGCCCTGTTCTGATTGTTTTTGGTAGGTCATTCCACCAGCGTGGGACGACACATGAGAAGAGTCTGGATTGCCTTGGGCGAGGTGCCGGGACTGCCAGTCGACAGTCATTGGAGGACCGGAGTTGTCGGGGGGTAGCCTGAGCTTTTATGAGAGCGCTTAGATAAAAAGGGGCAGATCCTCTAAGCACTTTGTAAGTCAGCATCAGTGATTTGAATTTGATGCGAGCCGCCAGAGGCAACCAGTGGAGCTCGATTAGCAGAGGGGTGACATGCGTCCTCTTCGGCTGATTGAAGATGAGACGCGCCGCAGCATTTTGGATCATCTGAAGTGGCTTGACGGCACAGGCAGGAAGTCCTGCCAGAAGGGCATTGCAGTAGTCAAGGCGTGAGAGGACCATAGTTTGAACCAGCAATTGGGAGGCTTGTTGAGTTAGGTATGGTCTGATCTTTTTGATATTGAATAGTGCGAAGCGGCAAGCCTGGGCAACAGAAGCAACATGGTCATTGAAGGTTAGCTGGTCGTCAATCATAACACCTAGGTTCCTGGCTACCCGTGAGGGAGCAAGAGACAAGGAGCCAGAGTTGATGCAAATGTTGTGGTGAAAAGTTGGTTTAGCTGGGAGGACCAGCAGCTCGGTTTTTGAGAGGTTCAGCTGGAGATGATGGTCTTGCATCCATGCAGAGATGTCAGAGAGGCAATCCGAGATTCGCGTTTGGATGGTTGGGTCATCGGGTGAGAATGACAGATAGAGCTGGGTATCATCGGCATAGCAGTGGTAAGAGAAGCCGTGCTGGCGGATAATTTGGCCCAAGGAAGTGGTATAGATGGAGAAAAGAAGGGGACCCAACACAGATCCTTGGGGTACTCCAGTAGCAAGGTGGTAAGGCGCAGAGGTGTGTCCTAGCCAGGACACTTTGAACAGTCGCCCAGTGAGGTAGGATTCGAACCAGCAGTATGCATCACCCTTGATGCCCATGTTTGACAGTATAGACAATAGAATACTGTGGTCATCATATGACTATATTGCACATCAGATAATTAAATCAGTACATTATCATCATACATGATGTTCCATAATGCCTTAAAATCTTAACATAATGTTTTGATAAGGCTACTTAATTGATTACTTCTTCACATGCATTTACAAACTTAATTCAAAAATTGTGTCCTGTCAAAAAGTCTTTCAGATTGAGACCAATTTTAGTCATATCTTATATTTTTGCCAAGAAAGTATTGGATGATTGTTCTCTTCTTATTGATAGTGTTAAGATAACACATCTATAATACTGAAGTAAATGTGTAAAGTCTAAAACCTGGGTATGGCATTTATAGTGTCACTACCAAACATCACATTTCTGTGTAAGTGAAATTTTGGAATATCTTGTAGGCTAAAAATCTCTGAAAGGGTCAGTACCAAAATATGAAAATAAGAGTCTTTATTCAGGGGTTTCAGGGTTTAGGATATTAATATTTTGTAGAATATTAGGAATATATAAGTGGTTGAGATTAAATCTACTTATTACTTACCACCTATAATTAAACATTACGGAATATTTTGGCTAATATGGTATTGAAGTCATTTTATTATGGTATTACAACCCATAGCAATGGGTAAAGCTCCTATAGTACAAATAATTGGAGTTCCAAGGACTGGGTCCTGTGGTGCAGTTGTGGTGAAGTGGAGAGCTATATCGCCGCCTAAAATCAAATGATCATGATAGGAGAAGTTTCAAAGCAATTGTGTAGGTTTTTCATAGGTTCTCTATATCACAGCTTAAAAACAGGCATACCTGCACCATGTGACTGGGTTACCTTGGACAGGCATTGCACTAATAACCAATTCCCATAATCCAAATAAAAGTAGGCTATACAGTTTCATTGGTTCTTGGATGATTATCTTTTCATTTATTTGTATATCTGCTAAGAATAATTTGGTATAGTTATTATGCATAATTGTTTGTAAATAAAACATTCTGGTCACTACCAAAATGCCATGTCACTACTAAAATATCATTGCATGTTTTTGAGCAAAGTGTATGATGTGTTACAGTATTTTTATCTATCGAATCCTTATGTACAACTTTTGTGTCAGGTTTATCCAGTTTATGTGAGATTCAAAATATGACAAATTCTTTAAATGTAACATAATAGAAGATAGAACGTATAATTAACAATACAAAGTAATTATATGTTAATACACCATTTAAAAATGTATGATAAAAATGTGAATGTAATATCAGCTTCAAAATGCTGTTCTTAACCTTGTCATTGTATGAAACGTTATTGTGTTTCAGTAAAATGGCGTCTATTTTAAAACAATGAAGCTGAAATCATAGGATCTTTGATTTTATTTTTAAATACCTAAAATGTCCAAAAACGGAATACAAACAAAACATGTCTTGTAGGCCTACTAAGACTAAAGGTTAAAAACATTGACATTGGCATCCTACAATAATACTTTCCTATGCCTAAATAAGTGCAGGACCTCGGGATTCACACTGAGAATCCTCCAGGGTCAAGAATCATTGCTTTACAATTTAATACAGATACAAAAAATAAACATCCAAAATATTACATTAATGGTTGATATCATAATTGATTACTCTAGGGTTTTACTGTCATTTGGCAAATTCATACCCCTCACAAACAAGCTGTTTGAAATTGAAGGGACCAAAGAGATTTCATACAGACACAGTGGTATGCAATGGTAAAGTCTTCAAGAGAGAAACCAGGTGAATAATGTGGCAGAACAGAAAAATAATTATTAATAAAAAAAACATCATATGAACACATCTTGTGCCAAATGACCATTTGAGTCACATATTTGAAAAAGAAAACTTTTTTTTCATATTTCACATTTAAAGGCCTACTGAAAATGGTAGTAATAAATGAAATGTCCCTGATAACACCTGCAAAACAACCAAACCAAATAATAGAATCAAATAAAAATAAATAAAAAAAATAAAACAATAGCCGCGTGGAAGGAAATTCACATTCAGTCTACTAAAGTCACACAGACAAGTTCCATTTCCTCCCCTTACTCATCGCTACCATTCAAAGCCTGTGGACGTGCTTCTGTTCCCCTGCTTGCACGATGGCCAATGAGGAACTTCATCACGCACACGCACACAAACACACTTACACACACAAGCACAGTTCTGGCCAAGCACTCTTTCTCCCAAACAAGGCGCATGTGGGTGCAGTCTTTTAAGGAGTTATTGTCAGTTTTCACTTTTCTATGAAAATATAGAATTCATCTGACAGGTAAACAAAACAATAGCAACACATAGCTTCAGTGGGTGTGAAAGGATCATTGATTACACAGAAATAAGGGGTAAAAGGGAATCAAAAAGAGTTTAGTAACAGACAAACCTGATACCATTAAATCACTCATTTTGGGTGAGCTGCTTCCCCATTAGGGCAAACAGTTATCTTCCTCCTCACTGGACTATAAAGAAAGTGGCCTCAGTCCTCTGTAGTTTTTTTCTGCGTTTTACCTAACTGACCCCTCCCCATTTTCCCATGACCCCCCACCCATCCTCTTCTTGTGAAGACACACACATGGTGAAATCATCAACACTTAAAACGTACATATCTTGAATTAGATTGAATGCAAGGACTTGGGGGTTACAAAAAACAGAGACTTGGGAAGAGAAATAGAGAGAGAGAGAGAGAGGGGTCTAAAACTCAAAGTCTTCATCTGCCATATCAATGGCCCAAGCAAACTTCTCCCGCTGGGTTTTGTTGTAGATTTTCTCCACAGGGATGTCATATTTTTTACACCTGCAAGAGAGAGAAGTAGAGGACAATATATATATATATATATATATATATAAAAAATCAGGTGCAACAGTATCAGCCCCATTTTTTTCTCTTCATCTCTCTTTGTCTACAACATATGTTTTCTCTTCTCCATCACGCACACACACACAGACAGACAGACTAACAGACAGACAGACAGTCAGTCATACACACACAAGGGAGACAATACCAAACAGCACAAAGGATTACCTAATTGCTCCCACCTACAAGTAACACAAAGCAGGAACAGGTGCCCATGCAAGGGAGAGGCTTCCATGTTGCTCTTACAACAAAACAACAACAATCCAGAAAGACGTTTTCGACTAGGAAAGTACACAACTTGGTCACAGCACGGATCAGAAAACTTCCTCCAGCCACTGTGTGCGTGTGTGAGAGTTTGTCTGTTGAGGCGGGGGGGGCTTTCCCAAAATAGTGTCCAAGTTAAGGTGAAGGGTAAAGCAGCGAGGACAGAGCCTGCTGAGCAGAGTAGTCCTCTCTCCAGCCTCTGCTTCACCGTCCTCACTGCCTGTTGTGTGTGTGTGTGTGTGTGTCAGAGTGGAGCAGGGAGGCAGGGGGGACTCCGCCGGCCCAGGATAGTTTCTGGCACACAAACAAACCCCATTGTTCCTACTCACATATTTTCCTCTCTCCTCTCTCGCTCTCTATTTCTCTCACCCTCACTTGGTTATGCTTTTGCTTTCTGGCAGCTGTTGTACCCAGCTCACACGGTGAAAAGAGAGCTTCCTCCCTCCAGGGGCCGAGAAGTAACACCCAGCCTGGTCTGGCCAAAAGTTTGTGTTGCACAAATGTTTTGTCACAAAGAAAAGAATTCCTTCAATTAGAACTCCAAATGTTCATCCAGGTACAGCTAAAGTAACACTTAGCAGAGCAGATGATCACATTAATGGGAAATGAAGCTTTTTTACTGGGACCCATCTGACCAGTTTTCTGAGTTTTACAGTTTACTAGATCTTATCGACTACACATTCATATTCATTGTGTTGCATCCAGGTTTGCAATTATCCGTCTTTGCTATTCCTTTTCAAACCAGTTAAAAAGGTGCAGGACTAGAATAGTATTTTTTCTTTCTCTGTGCCTTATGTAGTTTAATGCAGTCTATGTAGTGTATTAAACTCTTGGTCTTGTTAGGTTCATTGAGTTTTTGTAACGTTGCCACATACTATATTCTCGGTCCTAGCTAGTCTCAAGTTCATTCTGGGGCCTGTGTCTTATGTTTGGGTCCTGGTCCGGCCTCAGAGCATGACAAGAGATCTGTGAGTCCAAACTGCAGATCCTTCGGACTTACCAGGCCACCGAGATGCGGGGGTCGAGATAGTTGAGTTTGGAGGTGCCGAGGGCAATCTGCTTGTTCTCCTCGCGGTCAGTGGCCTGCACCTCCAACTTCATCAGCTGCTCCTCTATCCTCTGCACCGCCTTTTTCTTGGCCTCCACAGCTCTGGACAGGCACAGAAGGTGAGGTCTGAACTAGCCACAGTGGCAGCGAGCTACTAACTCAACCACACACACACACACACACACACACACACACACACACACATACACATGCAAATACACACACGTGTCTCTTGATGCTTCAATCTCAGTAGTAAATCTATAGTCACAAAGGTGGACCCTACTTCTTCTTGTAAAACACTCAGGCTCAGGCATGCTCTGCATCTAAAGATTACAAATGCGTGTCTCTAATGATATATAACTGTGTATAACTTCTGAACATTGATTGATTGACAAGTTTGTGCATACTTTCGGCTTTTGTCATCATGGAGGGTTTTGGCATCTGCTTTAGCTGACTTCAATTCTTTCTTGGCGGCTGAGAGTTGTTTCTTCTTTTCATCAATCTGGCAGAAGAAAAATCATTGTTTACTTATTCCACATTGTTCAAGATTGTGTGGTCTAAATGCGGAAAAATCAGCCTCAGCAGACCCAATCAACAGAGCAGGGAACTTACTTTGGTCTGGAGGTTTTGCATGGTTTTCTCAAAGGTCTTTGGTGGCGCCCTCTGGTGATTGCACAGTATAGCAACGGCTCTGTTGGCTCGGTTGTAGGAGAGGATCTTGGCTGGGACGTTGTCGTCAGCTGAGGAGAGACCAAGTCAGAGTGGCTGATCAAAGCTTTCAACGTCCACACTGTTCTCCTTACAGCAACACCATCTGTCAAATATTATCTGACTGTTCCAGTGCTATGCAGCCCTTTGGCATGACTTCTATTGTTCCTTCTTAATTGCACAGCATAAATAAAATAGCTTGACATAAAGGGAAGCTTATCTTGAGTCCCCACAACCAATCAAAGAAAACAGGGGAAAGAACTGCTTTCTATTCCCTGATAAAAACATCAGAGAGTGACACACAAGTCCTAAGTTACTTGCCATTAAAGCATATATTCCTTGTTTATTTATTTAACATCTTGATAAATACAATACAATGCAATACAATGCCCGAAACTGACGCGTTGCATGATGTGTTCCTGCTGATTTGAATAAACTTAATTCAAATGAAGCAACTGCGACATCTGCTAGGCCACCCGTGAAGGACACCGATTACGGCCATGTGCAGGCGTGGGGAGGAAGAGCTCGGATACTCACAGCAGGTGAGCTGCTTCAGCTGCTGCTGAAGGGTGATGGAGGCGTTGTAGGTACGGAACACTTTGGCAGTCAACCCATCCATCAGCTCCTGGAGGTGCTTGTTCAAGATGGATGTCTTGAGGGGGAAACACCACCCAAACACCGTCAGAGTCAAGTACAGCGTAGGTTCCGTAGACGAGCGATAAGCAGAAAACTAGGGCAGGAAATTAGCTGTTCAAAAGGAAATGGTGGGGTACATACGTTGAGCCTGTCAAAGAGGTCATCTTCGGGCTGCTTGTTCTCCAGAAAAAGTTGAAGGTTTTTAAATACCTGAAATAAATAACAAAGACACACCACACAAAACCGAATTAAATACTGACATCTAGTGGACCCTTACCCTAAGATAGTCAAATTCTCTTTGCAAACTGAGTGAACAAATATTATAGGTGTACTGATGCTACATAATTCTGAACACAAGAGGGTGCCATTTCACCTCAAGATAGGACATACTGATATATCTTAACAGTAATCTTAAAGGGATAGTTCGGTTTTTAACACATTAAGCCCCTTTCGCAGGTTGTCTAAAATGCAATAAAGTGGTTGACATCGAAATTTTGACGATTGCTTCTGTCTCGGCTATTTGGGAAATGTAGAATCTCCTCTGCCTGCCTTCATAATGGCTAGCAATGGGCATGTGTTGTTTCTATCCTTAAAACACTGGTTTTAAAAAAGTGCTACTCACCAAGTGGTTAGTGGTGCTCAATGATGTTCCAAAACATGTATCATAGCGAAATAAAGCTTCCGTCCTGTTTTATTTGGCACTTTGTTTATATGAAGGAGCAAATAGATCCCTATGGGACTTACAAAATGGCAAATAAAACATGACAGAAACTGTATTTTGCTACGATACTTGGGTTGGAACATCAGCAAGCGCCACTAATCACTCCATGAGTAGCACTTTTTTAAAACCAGTGTTTTAAGGATAGAAACAACACATGCCCATTGCTAGCCATTTTAAAGGCAGGCAGAGGCGATTCTATATTTCCCAAATAGCCGAGACAGGAGCAATCATCAAGATTTTGGTGTCAACCACTTTATTTCATTTTAGACAACCTGTGAAAGGGGCTCAATGTGTTAAAAACCGAACTATCCCTTTAATGTCTAGCGTTTCTGTATGTATGTCTTTCTATTTAGAAGGATGGCAATGGACTGTACGCCATTGAAGCCAAGGAGCCAAGTTAAAACTGAAGTGTATTCCATCATGACCCATGACAAGTCGAAGTATTCAGTATAGACAACTGGATATTTCACTTTTTTATCTGAAATGTTTCAAAGACTGGGGGTGGGAATCTCAGGAGATCTTTGGACTGTGGGTGTGTCTGTGATGTGATATTTAGACCACACCCCTGATTGAATGACAATGGGTCAAATGAATCACAGATTAACATCATAGCATAGTCAATGTGTGAAAGGGGTTGAACTGGGGTCTACCTAGATACACTGTGCATCTAAGATTGTAGAAAAAGATGAGAGAAGTCAAAACACAGGTAAAGTCAGCATCAGTCATAGGTCTTACTGCCTTAGGCAGGGTGTATATTTGGTATGTGTGTGTGTGTGTGTGTGTGTGTGTTGCAGGAGAGAGAGTGAGTATGTTGATTCCTATTGTATGTGTTCATTTTTGAAGTGCATGTGTGTGGGAAGCGTTGTCAATGACTGTGACATACAGTAAGCCCAGTGAGTGTATGAGTGCATGTGCACAGGGGGTTTTATGTCCATGCTTGTGTACAGATATAATACTGGTCTGTGTCAGCGTTTGTCTGCTGCTGTGTATGCATACGTGCATGTGTGCGCGCTTCTATGCATGTAATATCAGGAAGCAAAGGCAAAAGCTGGCGGATAGCCTTTAGGGCCAGAATCACCTGTCTGTGCAAACATCCTTTCTCTTTCACTCGCACACTCTCTCGCTAAACACACACACACATACACACACACACACACACACAGAAAAAAGAGAAGGGAGAGTGCATTCCACAAGTGCCTCAACAACCCACACCGGATCCGATAGCCCTTTGGGCAGCAATGGCACAGTACTCACATGTAGGAATTACAGGGTCAATTCTATTTAAAACATACCCATCTATGTAACATCACTTTAATCACAAAAACCCAAAGCTCATTTTCTCAAAGATTTGATGCACATAAATATTCCAGGTGTCTAACATTATCCTGTGGTTGCTCTTGAAATACCATTCATTTGATGTCTCCTACATGTCCCCCCCCCCCCCCCCCTCTTCTCTTCAATTCAAATGTGCTTTCTAGCTCAGCAAATATGATGTACACAAACAGACAGACACACACACACACTTCTTCCAACCCACTCACTCTCTTAGCCACAGACATCTTTCTCTCTCTCACTCTCTATCTCTCCCTTCTTTTCTCTCTCCACAGACTGGCTCGCTCCCTGTTCTTTTCCCCACCCTTTTGGCTAATCCCGACTCACTCTCTTCTCCACGGGCATCTTGTTGTAATAGCGAATTGAGTCTTTTCCCAGGAAGTCAAACTCCACCACGTACTCCTGGCCATCCGTCTCGGGGTAGAGCTTGATGTGTTCCACACGCAGCGAGCAGCAGCCCACTGTGTCCGCAGTCTCTCCTTCCTCCTTCTCATTGCCTGCTCTCAAGGCCAGCTGGGTGGAGGGGAGAATCGGAGTCAGTCCACAGAGAACACATAGAGTGCTCTAGGACTAGTCCAAAATCTGATATAACCTGATATAAAAAATATATCCAATCATTTTGTAAGATTTGAGAGCCATGGTAGGCTGAGGACTCAATATAAGGTACTACAAGAGAGGAAATCTCTCATCTAGACTAAAAATAAATAAATAAAATGCCAATGCCCTCAAAACAGAAAAACAACCTCGGAGGTAAAGTTACTGTTGCTTACACTTACGCCCTGGATGGTCCAAACCCACTTACAATGTTCATTTCTTCACCACAGTGTTGAAGAAACAAACAAAGTACTCTGCACTTGATGTCTTTTGTTATAACTGTCCACCCTTTCAGAGGAGCGGGTATTGTTATTCTGCTACGAGCGGAGACAGAACTAAAGCACACACAGCACGCACTGGCAGCTGGATTCTGTTTCAGCTCAGGCTGCTGGATCCGCGCCAGGCCTGGGCCGGCACTAACCAGCAGCAGCTGACCTGATTTGGCGCTGATCTGGCAGGAGCGGTAATCAATTACCTACAGCGCTGGACGCTGGCCTGTTCCCACAGTATATGGATGCCTATTTGTAATGGAATTCATCAGTGAGGATCGTGGGCCTTAACTGATCGTGGGTAGACCATAACTGCAACTTACAGCAGTAAAACATTTTGTGTTCAAATCCCCAGAAGGCCAATGCAAGAACAGAGCTAACAAATGTATGTTGCTATGATTCATTATGTCAGTTGTCAATCTACATTTAAAAGCACTTCCTCAGTAATCCCCTAATATACATAGTTTACATGCTAATATAAAATATAGCTAACATATTTATGGTTGATTCTAAACCAGGTTATTTTCCTGGGTTCTTTCCAAAGCTTTGGACGAGGAAGAGAAATGTCCTGAATTTGACCCAAAATAGATTGTGTCTTCAACGTTGCTCACCTTGTCAATGAAGTAGAGAGCCACAGCTCGCTGTCGGATCCTCATCTCTTTGGACTTCCAATCCTCACGGTACTGAGCACGGATGCGGTCAACACAACTCTTGAGCCGCCGCGCTGTCTCGTACTTCTGCCAGTCTTTCTCACCCTGCAATGGAAGGCACAAACATTACCTATTAACAGAGCCTGTTTTCAGATCAGCTGCCCCATGGTCCTAGCCTGGGCCCGGCCATACTTCCTGTGACGCTACATTCAATTTCATCGGAATACCATGGTCCCACATTGGCTGGGATAGAATTTCTCAGGTTGTTTAGTGAGCAATTACACTGACATTTGGAGAATAAGTATAACATTACAATATTTAAATATGTTGTACAGATCTTTAATGTAACCGCTCCAGACAGTCCTGGCATTTTGTTAGTGTTATAGATGTGAGAGCAAGTAGACTTTTGTGAGTTTTCCTTTCCCCATTCAAGTCTTCTTACCCATTTCTCATCAATTTTCTTAGCAAATGTTATCATTCCCACTATGACTTTTATTTGGCTACAGATTTTTTTTTTAGTAAGTTTATACATACAGAGTTACAGATCTTATGCCGGTCCTCTAGGGCAGACCTATATATATATATATAGATAGATAGATATACCGTTACTCTAGGGCAGGCTTATTTAACTGGCTGCCCATGGGCCACTTGCAGCGCAGATGCCACATCTGAGTAGCCCACATGGTGCCAGAAAGACAAAAAAACTAACATGTATCAGTCTTTAGAACGTACTACAGTATGTCAGCCGGACCATGCCTCTCTCCACAGATGGTTATTTTGCTTGTTCTGTTCACCACTTAAATGTTTGGCCCAGTGAATGTTCTTAGTTTGTAAATGTAACCCAAATAAAAATCAAACTTAATCGCCCTGCTCTAGGATGTAAGGTAAATACCAGTACAGTTTAACTCAACTTAAGAGAGTTTAACTCTCTGTGGAACATTCCACCCATCTACGGTTCTTTTTTTAACCTTTATTCTGGAGCTGGGGTTGAGCATGATGTACTTGATGGAGCCCTGGATGTTCTCTGTCCAAGAAGCCAACCACGTCACTTTGTTGTCATGACGAACTTCCTTCCACCTACTGCCAGGCGGTGGCTTGGGGTGTTTGGAGTCCCTGAGCAAAAGAATTAGAGAAAGAGAGAGAAATGACAGAATTAGAGAAAGAGAGAGAAAAGAAAGGGGGGCAGGAAAAGAAAGTGGGGGAAAAGAATTAAAATAGGATGTATTGCTTCTGTCGCAATAATGTGTCATTTTTGACGCTTGAGGTTAGCAGTAATCATTCAAGATTTACACTGGGGTTTAGAAACAAGATGTTTTTGGTATACAGCGATATTTCACTCTGCTCTGATGTGACCATAACTTTATCAACTAATCTGTTTTGACATTTGCATGCCATAATGCACACACAAATTATAAGCCCCAAATCTATTTGAGGAGACTGAAGAAGGAATGTCGAGACATTGTTACAGACAGATAAGTCCCACCATTCTCTGGAACAGAGCCAAGATGAGAACTGATGAGAAAAACAGTGATGTCTGTGTAGATCATGTTATTGTTTGCATGAAACAGGAAAGGATCTGTGGCAACCTGGAGGGGAAGTAAACCTAGATCCTGTGTCAAAATAGTTTCTTCTCAGATGAACATCTTAAGGAATGACAGGCATGTTCAACATTCAGGACAAATGTCCAGCTGCAGATGAAAACGGCCCAAGTAGATTTCAGCCAGATCACATGGATAAAATACTATCACATCTGAAGGAGATGGAGTCATTTCCTAGATAACTCACTGTTCTCTGGAGATTCAATTCAAAACTCATAACCAGAGTAGGTACAGCCCTGCAGTCATGTTATTTAGCAGAAGTAATTAGTAACCTTGAATAAAGCTTTACTCCTCTTGTGAGTCCTTTTATTGTCTAAGATGCAGACACCATTTGAAGATGTGTCACCCCCTAGTGTTGTTACTATGTAATTACATGATGAAGTCCTAATTTACTGGCTTGTGAAGTAGCGCTGGTGTCTAACTAGAGTAGGTTCTAAAGCAGTTCCCAGCATTGTCACTCACTTGCTGCAGTTGATGATGACGTCCTCTGGGCGAATGCGACGCTTCAGCATTCCCATTTTGGGGTGGTTGCCACGACCACGGAAAAGCCCCGGGGGTTCAATTCGGAAGTTGCCGATGCGCTCACGGTGGTTGTCCATTACACAGAAGCCGTACTCCTCCAGGATTCGCTCATTCTCCTCTTTGATTTTCTAAATAAACACACAGTTTGTTCTCTCCTTTATTTAGCATCATTAAAGGTATAGTTCGGTTTTTAAGTCTTTGAGCCCCTTTCACAGGTTGTCTAAAATGCAATTAAGTGGTTGACACTGAAATTTTGACAATTGCTCCTGTCATGTTCCAACCCAAGTATCGTAGCGATATACAGTTTCTGTCATGTTTGCCATTTTGTAAGTCCCATAGGTTTCTATTAGAAGACTCCTTAATATAAACAGAGTGCCAAATAAAACATGACAGAAGCTTTATTTCGCTAGGATGCATGTTTTGGAACATCAGTGAGCACTACTAACCACTTGGTGAGTAGCACTTTTTTAAAACTAGTGTTTTAATGATAGAAACAACAAATGCCCATTGCTAGCCATTTTGAAGCAGGCAGAAGCAATTCTACATTTCCCAAATAGCTGAGACAGGAGTATTCGTCCTCAAAAGTGTTAAAAACCGAACTATTCCTTTAAGACATACCCTCAATAAAGCACAGTCTGTGTAGTGTGTAAGTAATATATGCATGTAAAAAATCATCATTTTCAATGTCAAGCTGGGGTTACCCAAAATGCCATAAATTATGTTTTATTTCTGAGTCGGTTTTAAAAGATGGCTGGTAAATTTCAGTGTGTTGGTGTTTTATTGCCGCATTGTTTGTGCATGCAGGTGCCGACCCCAGTGAAGAGAAAGTGTTCCCGTTCCCAAGCTCACCTGCTTCTCCTCTTTCGACATCTGTTTCCTGGCCTCCGACTGAGCCTTAAAGTACTCGCTCATCTCTGTGAAGTCACACTTATTCAGATCGGTGAGCTTTCCCTTCTCCTCGGAAGACATTTCCTGTAGCAAAAAGGGACAGACAGACAGACAGTCACAACATCCCTTCATTTAAACAACAAAATAAAATGAATTTATTAACATGTATTAGTACATATGAATAATAACTAGGGGTATAGTTTATTACATCTCTACACAGGCAGAGCCAACATCTCTATACATATTTCAACAACAAGAATAATCGATAAGTATGAGTTCATGTTATTTTCTTTGTGTTATTTTCTATGTAAATATAAATCCCAGAGTTAGCCTTAAGCTAATCTACATCAGCATTCCTCTGCAGCTGCATTTGCTAAATGAACCTGGTTTGATCTAAACAAGACAGTCATAGATGTCCAACTATAGTGAGGGGAGTTTTAACAAATGTTATTACCTTTCTCCAGTCTTTGAAAAAGTTCTTCCTAAAAGCGTCTTTAGTAGTGTACTCGTGATCAAGCATTTTGGCAAAGAATGTGGCCACCTCCTCTGCGGGGTTATTCAATTTGAATGGCTTACCTATGGAGATGAATTGGAAAAGATAGATGTTAGTTTGTGGCTATGTAAGCTAATAGTGTTTACATTTCAACCAACAAGGAGATTACTATCTCAATATTTACTATCTCAATAAGACGACACCAAGGGTTTTTAGGTCAAACCTAAGGCTGCTTTCTTCAGTGTCACAACTTACCATCATAATAAAACCTGACATGCCCAGGAATAGGTTCATAGGGAGGGGCGAAAACAGGGCCTTTGTGTTCTAGAAACCTCCATTTAGATCCATCGGTGGCTCTCTCTTCTTCCCACCTAGAATGGAGAAAATGGAGATAAACTGACACCATACAAGCACTATTTTAAAGGCACATGAACTAAGCCTAAAGAATTACTGCACTCCGAATATGAAGTGAAAAAAAAAGTCAAACAACTCGTTTTTTTTAACATACGCAGAAGTGTATATATAGAGTCATTGATACAAGTAAAACCCACATGGAGCTTTAAACAGCTCCAGCTTTAAAAATCTCACCATTTCCATTTTTCTTCCGGCTCTTTCTTCGCTTTTTTTTTCCCGCCAGCAGACTCCTGTTTCTTGTCTTTCGTCTTCTTCTTGGGTTTAACATCCTACAAAATATCAAGGGAGGGAAAAAAATGTCAGACAGAAAATGTTCTTAAAAGTTTTCAATGACATGCCCCCCGTCCTCTGATAGTCTTTGTGTGCAGCCTCTTCACCAAGAAGATTTGAAGAAGTCAAATCAGTGCCAAATATGAAGAGCTAGACAGGGATGAATAAAGTGTAATGGGATTTATGCTTAACTGTATGTGCTCCCGAATATTATTGCTATTGTACACGTTGTATAATTCATTTTCCAATTTTAAATTGCAAATCAGAGGGTCCGCACTCAACCCTGAGGGGCAGATAGTTAATTACTAAGCAGAGATGAGAGAAGAGGCAGACATCTGTGAGATGTTCCATTTTGTGTAACTTGCCTCTTCCTCCTCCTCATCTTCATAGTAGTCCTCGTGTTTTCTCTTCTTCGCCTTCTTTTCGTTCTCCATTTTGACTTTCTTATGTTTATAGTCTAGCCTGTGAAAGAGATACAAAATACAGTCCACTTAAGGTCATCTCGAAAAGACAACACTGAATTTTCATCTTGCTGTGCTTCTGAAACTCAGTTAGCCATTTCTGTCTGAAAGACATCTGCCAAAAATCAAAGTGCTTTTCCAATCACAACAATGGTGAAGACAACTGTAGAGTGGCAGAGTGTAAGAGTATAAGACCATAACCTGCAATAGAGTGAAAAGGTAAGAAAGGCATTGCAGCAAGCCACTTACTCATCATCATGCTGCCTCTTCGGTGTCTTCTCATGCTTGGGAGAGGGGTAGTACCCATTATCATCATTTTCACTTTTAATGCACGGAGGGCTTTGGAAAGAACAAATATCAAATGTGTTCCCATTAACTATATTCACAGGACTCTTACTAATGTCTTTTACCATAGGATTTTTAAAATGCTGCATACAAGTCTTTCACATTTCAATAGGCAGACAATGTTTTATATGATAAATTGGAAATCTGTAAATGGTGTTAGGGGTCTTTGGTTCTACAAATCAAAACAATTCAATCTTTATCAAGTCTGATCTTGGAGTACCAGTATATAATACTTTCATGAAAAAAATAGCAAAATGAAAGCAATGTGGACTGAATCCACAAGAAGCACATAATTGACAATTGACAATATGTCGTTGGCAATAATTCTTAGTGAATGAGATTTAGGTTTGTAATGAGGACAGCTTTTTTATTATTCTATATTCAGTGGGCAAGACGGAATGGGAGCTAAGGCGAAAGTTCTGTCTGAAGATACGAATTGTCCTGTGAACATTTTCGCTCATTCATTAATCTGCTATACCAATCAGTTCTTTCCACAGTAGCCTACCATGGTTTTTTCTATACAGTACTACATCAGTCCAGTCCCACACTTAACCAATCAGGGCTTTTGGTGCTTTTTGCCCAAGGTCCAACTTTTTACGTCATTCATTCAATTTCTGCACCAATGGGATGTTTACGTGCTTCTTTAAAACTGTTCTGTTCAACTCTGCTGCCTAGAGGCAACTTCGATGTCTCCTCCTATACCCCACCAGCCTCGCCTGTCTCGTAAAAGTGGGTAGGCTCTCACCCCTGCCGATATGCGATGTCTGCTCGACCTCATCCAATGAAGACTCCGGCCTGCGCTAATAAGACTTCTTTTCTCTTTTTTTTATTGGTTTTCTGTTTTTGGTGCTAACATAACTTATTACCATGCCCATGTCATCTCATATCATGTAAATTAATTTTCCTGCATCGTGCATTAAATGCTCTTAACTATATATATATATATATATAACATATTATACAAGGAATAAACTATATAGAGTTTTTGTGCAAAATAAATGTAGAATATAATAGAATATTAAGAATGTGCAGGATTCATGGAGTTGTGTGCATGGACCATGGAGAATGAGACTGTGTGATTGAGCTAGATGGAGATCTACAACTGTGGCAGTGGGAAAGATGATGTTCTTGTGTCTGGAGGTTTTTGTACGCAGGGATCTGTAGTGCCAGACAGAGGAATGTTTTTTTTAATGAACAGCTTTAAATATTCCTTCTCTTTCTTTGCAAAGCCAAATGTGCATGAGAGGAAAAGATACAGTATAAATGTTGCAGTGGTGTCTGGTGCAGTAATGAAAGTATATAAAAGAATCATTACCCATTAATCTCAAGCTGTGAGAGGCAATGGGCCTGTGCAATGTGTCTGTGCAATAGACTATAGTCGTTTGTTGTGAGATTAGATTGTGCATATGACCAATGTTGGTATTTGACTGAAACACATCAGCTCCATTACACTGACAGATTGCGGCCTACAGCTGACAATGGATGAGTTCCAACTCTGATCTGACACATAGATACTCCCATCAGATCCCCTTTGAGCTATCCCAGAATGCTTTGGGATAGATGAGTCATTCTGTTTCTCACCTCGCAAATCCATTCTCCTTCTCCCTCCTGTGTTTGTCATCTGTACTATGAGCCTTCATCTGTGTCAGAATAGAGCAGAACAGAGGGGTATTAGAGGGGTCACTTCAATCATCTGTATCACTGTCATCATGTGACTTCATGAACTCATGACTTCATGTGGAATTCCATATGTGTACATTATTTCATGCCAAATGGACACACAATGGCTTTTTGAAAAGGACTGAGAGAAACACAGTGACGTGGTCACACCCAACAGTGCAACTGAATTGGAGCAAAACTCAAAAGGATTCAGCTGAACTGCAGCGCAAACAGAAAGAAATCCAAACGTCCCAGCAGGATTGAGATCCCAAGATTACCTTTTCCTCGCGTCTCTTCTCTTTGTCCTTGTGCCTGTCCTGGCTGTCATCTTTATGTTTCCCCCTCTCTTTCTCTCGCTCCCTGTCTTTGTGCTTCTTCTCAGAAGGGTCTCTGTGATCACTGCCGAAAAAAGGAACAAGAGGATGTCACAGGCAGAACTGGCATTAAGTATGCCAGTTATTAAGTCATGACGTCGAGATATCTTGGCAAGAGGATAAACGGGGATCCAGACAAACATCACCCCACAATGACAATCAGACAACACACACACACACACACACACACACACTCCATCTAATTACAAACATTATAAAAAGCGCTCGGGGAGAAAGCATCGCCATTTAACCAGCCATTGTTGTTGAAGAACTGGTATGTGACACTGAAGCACAGGCTGCTGCTCAGCAGGGGATGAGCACTTCAGGGGGATGGTAGGGGGGGTCAGGGGGTGACATGAAGAGAGTTGGGGGAGGGAGGTAGTGGAGAAGTTGTTCATTCATTGTCATGGCCCCAGGTTAAAGAGCCAGACTTCCTGAGCAGCACGGTTCAATTCCCTCTATAATGACTCAGACATTTCAACGGAGAATATGAACCCAGCCAGAGGAGCCCACATGAGCCTCTTCACAAACACAGGCAGATGGAGGCCATTTTGTTTTTTGATTCAATAAACACAATGAAACATATATTAAAAATATATTATACAACAAAAATACTTGCAGGTTATTCCCTTATATTGTGCGTGGCAATAATTACTTCTCTTCAGTGCACTGTTTAAGCTCAGTTTTAATTAGGCACACCTCAAAGTTCTGGGAATAGGGTGACCTCAGGGGAAGCCATACTAAGTGAACTGTGACAACAATAATAAACTGTTGTGATTGAGACTCCATAAGCTCCTTATATTCTTTCCAGGCCGCTTTATGTCAGTCCAATAAGAACACAGCTGTGCAGCATGGGTCTATACACAAATGAAGCCAACCATGAATGATCGGCATCCATGCCTTGAGTTTGTGAATATGTTTCATCTGGTGCCAATGTCCAAAACATAAGCATAACAGAAGAGAGAGAAAGGTGGCACGCTCAAAGGCCAATGCTTATACGATCTGTATTAAAAGCATTACTTATATAATACACTCAACAAAAATATAAACGCAACACCTTTGTTTCTGCTCCGATTTTTCATGAGATGGATTTAAAGATCTAAAATTCATTCCAGATACACAATATTACCATTTCTCTCAAACATTGTTCACAAATCAGTCTAAATGTGTGATAGTGAGCACTTCTACTTTGCTGAGATAATCCATCCCACCTCACACGTGTGCCACATCAAGATGCTGATCTGACATCATGAGTAGTGCACAGGTGTCCCTTATACTGCAGAAACAAAGGTGTTGCGTTTATATTTTTGTTGAGTGTATATATATATATAACATAATATATATAAGTGTTGGAAACACATTTCATGCTTAGTCCAGTGGATAAGCATTTAACCTGAGGTATAAAGGGGACTCAGTGGAAGACAGGGTTGTGAAGGACAGAGGCAAATGTGACAGTCAGCCACAAGATAGTGAAACAAGAGAGGTAAAGAGAGAGAGTGTGAGAGAGAGGTACAGTAAGAGGAGGTGACTATGGTACCACACCTGTTGCTGTGCTTGTATTTCTCCCTCTCCTTCTCTTTCTTGTGCTCCTTGTGTTTGTGCTCCTTTTCTCTGTGCTTGTCCTTGTGTCTGTGAGAGTCTACGGCAAATGACACACACACATACACACACACACACACACACACACACAGTAGCGTTAGATCTCTCATGACAATCTAAAAGAGGGAAAGCACAGTCTGTGTCATGTGAAACAAACACTGAAAAAAAGTCATTTGGATTTAACCTCATGTTGACCTGGCCTGACCCGACTCAAGACCTTAGAATTTGCATGAAGCACTACAGAACAAGTAAACAGTATGTAACATCAATGATGACTACTGCTGCTAAAATCTTGTGTTGCACTAAGACAACAAAACAACACTGTTAGAACACTTACTTTATGTTATGTCTTGTCATATACTGTGTGTTACCTAAGTATAATGCCTTAAGCCAACTTGCACTTTTTTTTACTTAACAGTACCTTATTGTTTAAATTGTTTTTCTTGTTGTGCATCTGCACTTTATTGTTGTCAACGTCTATGCATGGGACAAGTGTGACACGTAATTTCGATTCCTTTGTATGTTGAGTACATGTGAAGAAACAGACAAATAAAACTGACTTGACTTGACTTGATGCTCACACAAAGACACATTTCCATCAGAAAATAAACATGTCTTCTGAGACAATGCTGAGTATGACTGTTCAGCCATAACACTGCAGCCACTATTGTGTTCTGTGTGTGTGTGTGTGTGTGTGTGTGTGGTCACTCATGAGCTGCAGAAACACCCTCAGTTGGCCCTTTGGGTCGGCGAGCTCATCTGCAGCTGACAAATGGGATAACAATTCCTATCTAATCTTTACCACTCAGATGAGTGTGTAATATCGGCACATACGCACACACACACACACACACACACACATGCACACACAAATGCATGCTTATTACACAGCATGAACTGAATGAATAACAGAGTTTCTCATACATACAGGTTTAGTACAACAGAAAAAGGATATGTGATATATTTTAGACAGTGTTCTGTATTTATATGTAAGGCAATAAAACTGGAGCACGAACAGGAATTTTCTAAGTTAGATGAAAATTAGTTTGAAAACAAATTTACAGCCACACAAATGTAAGGTCTGCATGCCAGATTGTCATTTTGAAACCACAAACACCTGGCCATAAATTACTGTCTCCAGGTGTCCAACAGTTGCTGTTTAGCACACATTTCAGTGTCAGTGAATGGTCTTCCTTGCTAATGGAGCACAGTATAGTTTCCTTACTTTCTCTGCCCCCCCAGACATCGTCTCTTGACTGAGCTGAGCAGATAATCCATGTAAATCCTTGGCTAAGGTGAGACCGGGGGGGATTAACATGAGAAGCACTAATGGACACGTATAGAAAGGGAAACGAACCCATCAGCTTTCACTCTGTACACTCAACTCTGGGACTCAAAATGGGCGAAACAACACAGCATAGTGTTAATCCAAGCCAGTTTAAGACGAAATGTCACTAAGTTTGTCAATGATAGTTTGCTGTATTTAGGTACCACTACAAGGATAGAAATCATATCCAGGTTGGGTATCAGTTGTTTCTGCCCAGACTGCATGGTTTAAGTGTTGCTATACAGTTAAGTGCCAAAAGATGTAGTGCAGGGTATTTCACTGAATGCATTTTCACTGATAGCCAGTCTACAATAAATTCACCCGTAACACCATGCTGGCACATTGAATATGACAAGAACATTTGTAATACCAATATTATGCATCAAGCTAATACAAATGGCCATTGTGCTTGTATAGTATGGAGATATCACAACATCTGATGATAAATAAATCAACTCAGTGGGCCTATCTAAAGACTATCAAGCAAGTTTCACAAATGAAAGGTCTGGATTCCTTTCAGTGCTTAGAGGCAGCTTTT
The DNA here is from genome assembly GCA_017657215.1 of Limnothrissa miodon. Lineage (NCBI taxonomy): Eukaryota > Metazoa > Chordata > Actinopteri > Clupeiformes > Clupeidae > Limnothrissa > Limnothrissa miodon. The sequence goes on from JAGFZM010002206.1 coordinate 130,965, forward strand.
TCAGCCCACGTGTGATAACATTACTGCTACCAGGAAACATACGTCACATTATACACAAACCTCTAGCAACCACAAAATGACTGTCTGCACTGATCAGAGCACAGCTGAGCACAGAGTAGACTAGATAAGATATTTAGGCTAGACTGATTCAATAATGATTAAATTCATAAATACCTAATGTAATCATGACCACACAGTTGATACACAACAAATGGACGCATCCCCACTCTGCTAACAAAATCTATTCTAGACCTGTCTCTAGATTATCTTCCACAAGTTGACCCCATGCTGGAGACCTACCACCACAGGCCACACTGACACAAGAATGCAGTATCGTGTTTTATGTTATACACACCAAATTGCTTGTCAAATGGGTTTCAGCAATGACACTCAATGCTCCCCGAACTGTCTGAGTTCACCGAGTAGAAATGACCACATAGAAATGAAATTATCCCAGAGCTGCATCTATCAAAGGGAGGCCTGTAGTTGGCCTGTGCGGTAATACGAGATGGCAGTCGCACAAAGAAAACCTAGAAATTCACAATGAACAAAGAGGGTGCAGAAATTCACTCATTTTACCTATTCCTCCACATTTCCTGACCTGCTCTAGCCAAGACACTATGGCTGCTGACAAGTCACTTCTACCTGTATACTTTCATCTCTCCTGTATACTATGCATGTCTTCACAACATATAGTTCATAGATAGATTTGCAAACACTAAAACTAAGATCAGGGTGAGGTAAGGGAAGTATTTGAACACTTTCCGTGATAAAGGGAGAGTTATCTACATGTTTTCAGTCTGGATCACAGAGGGAGCAAAACCCACTGCCTCAACTTGTAGCCTTTGGGTGTCTGCCAGGGTCCATACAAACGTAATCACCACCATAAACAGCAAAACACTACAATGTACAGGTCTGATTTGGCACAAAGGTCATATCTTATGCTGGTTTACTTCCCCAAACACTATGCCGAAGACTGTGAGCTACTGTAGGCTACATCACAATATAGCCAGTATAACCAAGTGTTTAACATTAATGTTCAACTATAGCCTATCAAGTGTTCAGCATCAATGTTTATGCACAGCACATCTTGTGTTGCAAACATAGCTGCTAGGTGTGGTGGAATTTGACAATGTAACATAACCCAATTCGTGAAACTTGTGCATATGCATACCTAAATAGGCTGCAGGGGAAAGTAAAAATGTATTTCTGCACCTGGACACAATTAAATGCTTCACATAGTAAGGACCGAGTTTCGGTGACATTAACATTCGAATGCAAATCAGACATTTGCAGAATTAAAGTGGTGCTGTAGCCTAATTTAATTTATGGAGATTTATTATCACAACACCGTTGTAGTCATTCTGTTGCCAATAATGCTGGTTAAATACTTATTCTAACTTACAAAAGTCTCCATGTCATTACTTTTTGAAGTAACAACATGATGCTATAAGAGATATAATTCCTGTGAACAAGCGTTGTAGCCTCCATATCACGGAAAGCTCTACTTCCAGAGCTAAGCATTTAGGCAGCTGAGCGGAGAAAAAGAAAATGGCGCAGAGACTAAGTCCTCAACCCCCATTTCACGACTTTCGGCATGAAAATTTCTACTTTTATCAGAACCAATCGCCAAAACGTATGCATGCATTTTGAAAACAATGTACAGGTCTACAACAGGAGCTATTCCAAATTTTATACAACACAACGAAACTACGATTTTGTTAGCCTTCTTTTGAACAATAGACGACTGATGGTGAAGGAGAAGGGACTTAGTCTCTGGGACGCCATTTCCGTCCTTAAAAACTAACAGACTGATCTGGTATGGAGTGCAGCGAAAAGAAGACAATCGTTCTACAGTACAAACAAATGCTGACAACACTTACCATTAACACGAGCTCCAGAGTCCATCTACAAAAAGAAAGATGAATATGAATATTTTATATTCCAATGACTAAATGAGAAATAAAACTGGCTATGACTGAAATTGTTGTCAAAATAGCCTACTACTACGTATTTGCCCAAAGTTCTGTTGATAAAGTAGTAGCCTATTATAAGTATTACATTCATGTGAAAACATGTATTTGTCATTATTTCCCCCGATAATTCATTTAATTTAGCCCACGTTATGAATTGCAATAGCCACACCAATTTCTATTTACTTAGGGAAGAAAGCTAAAAAGAGTTAATTCACATATTTAGGCTAAACCTTCACCGCACTGATTACCTGATAGTCTTTATAACTATAATCCCCACTCATTGTGTAGTATTTTCAGTAGAAGCCAGCACGTATGAAGTATCCAAGAGAAGATGCCGGTTATCAGAAAGGGTCGGCAGAATGGAGCCTGACACAGTTGGTCGTCAGTCTAAGTCCTTCTTTTCACGCACTGCGCATGTCCGTTTCAGTTTGAACGGTATACAGTCAATGGGCAGAACAGAGGCTTGCCAGTAGTCCTCCAATTGTCAGTGTGCACTCTATAACCTGTATGGGACCATTGTCTGAATAGATTATTAAAAATGTAACATTGTTGCGCACAATCATGTAAACCGCCTAATGGCTCAGAGATATTTACCTTAAGTGCAAGTATACAGATGATAAACTGATTCTTTTTTTGTTTGTACTATACAGTAACTATCCTCCCTGCCCCCATCCCTTGTTAAAGAACAATACATGTGCACACATTCATGGCGTCAACGTTATGCAATTTATAACGGTTCCCATGCCATGATATGTAGCATGCTTTGTAGTGAGCCATATAACTCATGTCATATAATTAATGAGTAATATGCACATCACTGCGATGACAAAGATCACTGCATTGGAGCTTTTGGAAGTCCACTTTAGAAGACTGGAAGCAGTCAACAGCTCAAGGTTTGAGTTCCACACACCCTCAAGCAAAAGTGCTCATATAACACCATGTTCATATTTGTCGCTTGAGTATGGGAATATGAACAAAAGTTCCTTAAGAGTTCATATTTTGTGTTGTACATAAGGGTGCACAGTTACTATATTTCATTGGTGATGGAACATATAAACAAAACAGACAAAAAAATACTTAAAACCGTGTTTTTATTAGTTGAATTCCTTAAAATTATTTACAATCATATGTTCAAATAAATAAAACACCTCACACACAAAAAGCAAACAGAGCTTTGTGGTCTTTTGACAGCCTTAACATATTAAAATGTGAATACAATTCATTTTGAAATAACTTAAACTGGCTATCCACATGTTTAAAAAAAAAAAAAAAAAAAAACATCTGGCAACCACATTCTTTGAGAAATAGTAAATGGAGGGGCCCTTTTTTTGAAAGTGAATTAAAGCCAAGTTCGATTAAATCTCTTGGGTCCCTGTGACATGGTTTACAAAGGCTCCAGAGTCACATGTTTCCTCCAGAAAGCCCTGACACTGTATACAGATGTCCTGGCAGTGCCAACCTCTCATGGCCAAACCGTGCTGGGAACAAGAACCAAAAGACAAGGATTCCAGAACCAGAGGAACCCTTTGAGGAACCCAAAGACTTAGATTTAATATTTACAGTTATGTTGAGGATAAACTTTAAATATTCCAATGCATGCTACCATGCGCATCACAACTGTGTGTAATGCAAAATGATTTGTGAATATAATGGAGAAGCAGGTTCATACAGGCATATGCAAAGGGGAGAATTTCAGATTTATTTAGAAACCAAAATATGGCAAAATCTCAAATATGACTGAATGAAGAATTCACCTGGCCCTCATGCAACCCAAACAGTCTCCATATTTTGGCTAGATGTGCATGTAAACATATTAATGAATTTGCGCACAAGTTGAAGAGCAAATTTGACTTACTTTGTACAGTCCCACGATGCACGCTCGTTCCAAAAATGACTGTGGTTTCTTGCAGCACTTTGGCTCAGCACTAACTTTTGGAAAAATGTTACTGGGAGATTCAGACACCACTTATAGGGCACTTGCATCTGAGGAGATACCAACAGAGAATAAGTGATGAAGCATAATGAGAAAACAGAAATGAATGTGGGATAAAATAATAATAATAATAAACTTCTGACCTTTACACAACATGAGGGACACACAACCCTAAAAATGATATGAAATATCAGTTAAAGCACAGTCTGGACTGAGTACGGCTTTTTTCATTTTTACTCTAATTAATTATTTTTAAAACACCGGCAACACACCAGGCAACTTTACTTTACTGGCTTCATAGTCTCTCTGATGATTAAATGTCTTATTATGGGGCGAATGTAGGCTTTCTGATCAGACTGAAACTGAACTAAACACAAATCAACCAATTAATCAACCAATGTTGTAACTAAAATGTTGTATTTTTAAATGACCCATTCTGTAATTTGCAATGTTGTCTTTTTTTTTTTTTTTTTAAATGAGCGACTGGTTAAATAAAGTCTTGCCTCGTATGCCCTTGCACTTGTCCTACCACTAATCTTTGAAATGAAGCACTAATCTTCATCAATTCAAAAATAATACTAAAACACAATAATTATTAGGTTAGAATACATTTTAATAAACTCAAGGGACAATAATAGGATTCTATTCATTTAATTATAACTTTTACCTATTGCATCTGGAACAGGTGTTGTGCCAGGTGAAAAAACGACTTCGATTGAAGCAACAGGAGCATATCTGAGATAAACAAACACCCCTTATAAAAAGACTGAGTACTACCATAAACAGAAATTTGCATGGCATCTTTAAAAGGAGAAATAAATTGTGAATTATTGCATAAACCTGAAGGCCACTGAGAGCTGTTGGCATAGAAAAATGAATGAAAAATTCATACACAACACAGACAGACAGAGAACACTACCTAAACGAGGCACAGAACTCACATTTAGTTTATTAGTTTAATTAGTTAATTTTTCTATGCCCCATTCAGTCAATGTTAGTTGCTTGTTCACTTTTAATTTTATTTTGTTTAGTAGGTCACATGGGTCAAATTTTGTTTCTATTTCCTAGAGACACCAAGCAACAGGGCAACTGATTCATACTGGATTTCTAAGAAAGTTCTACTGTAAGACAGAGAATGGTTGGGTGAACTGGGTAAATTTTTTTTTTTTCTCGAGGGGACTAGTGTTTTTTTCAGATGGCAGCATATCCCTTCAAAAATGCAGAGTGATTCAGGTCAAAGCCCTGTTGTATGAGCAGGCCGAGTCCGCAGGATGGAAAACTAAAGAATGTGGAACACCACCAAGTAGGAAACCTGTAGTTAAGCAGATGATGCTTACTGAATGGTACTGTGGGTGACAAAAACAAATGGAAATTCTATGATAATATTAAGATAATGTAAGCTGTTTGTTCCCTATTCGGTCCACATTGTACAATGACTTCCTTCTAACAGACAGCACTCTGCTAGCTCAGCAAGTCAACAATGAGAACTGCTCCAAACTATTGCTTTAATTTACTCATTCACCTTCCATCTGCAAGGGTCAGTCTTCAGATCCTGGTTAATCTCTGTGTGTTCTGCACTCAAAATCATGGCAAGTGTCACAGAAACCATGCCATTACCACAGCCTTTTCTCTGTAAATGCAGATATATTTGGAAATGAATCCAGCGCACTTCCAAGACTTCCAAGGTTTGAGGGGTCAGCTAATGCCACACTAATAATGAAAAAAGTACCCAATACCAATTGTTTGCAGTCTGAGTAGTTTTCTACTGATTGGGAACGTCGCTTTCTTCTGGTAATGTTGAGGCCTAATGTCACAAAACAAAAGATGGACACAACCAACTTAATTTTAAAGGTCTCCTTCCAAAATAAACCGTTTAAGACTTGATGTTTCTACATTACCATAGGTCAGCCCAAGTTGTACTTCTATGCTCAACTTCAAAATGCTCTCATACCCCTGTAGTCTGTATTCGCCTGTGATAGAAAACTGCCGGGAAAAACGAGCGAATCGGAAAAGCCGTACATATGTACATAAATTTGAACATTAGCTATGCAGTTAACCCGCCCTCAAGAAAACGTTAGGCTGCCTGCAGACAGACCCACTAGAGGGAGCGTCACAGTGTTGTTAGCCAATCAGAGGCGATACATTTGCATATCATTAATATTCATAAGAATCCTCTCGAGCTATCCCTGCTCTCGTTTTCACCTAACTAAAATAGCTTGAAACAAGACAACCACAGCATATTTTTTGTCGAAACCAACTCTCATGACATTATTTTAGACAAGAGACCACCACAAAATTAATGGAAATACGATGGAATGAGACCTTTAAGCACAGTTGTATGTGCAACATCTATGTGAATGTGGATATACCGGCATATGTGATGACAAAAACACATCTCTTTTAAAAAAAAAAATCAGGGGAATACAAATACAAAACCTAACCTGTTGAGTTGAAAGGTTGACCGTATCCATCAAATACTTGTCCAGTCTGCATAAAAATAGTCTGGGGTCACATTTATGACACCTACATTCACATTCTATATCATATACAACGACAATACTGTGAAACAAATAAGTAATTCTAAATCTGATACATAATTTCAGAATTACTACTGGTATTAATACATTACCAATGGTTTGACGCAGCTTGATAAACCCTGTTGGAGTTCAACCTTAACTGAAAGGACACACAGAAACCACTTTCAACACACTGAATAGTTAGACATACAAGGGACATCACTAGAAAGTTCAACAACACACACATTTACTTTGATCAACGTGTCCTCTCTTGCGTGATGCAAAAAGTTCCTGCGGGTCAGTCATGCAAATCTCTGCCATCAGCTGTTCATGAAGACAAGGCTTCGTCTCCAGCCGATCTCTCAGATTCCGCTCTGAAACCTAAGCAACAAATTCAGGTAGTCTAAACCAACCGAAGAACCTTTGGACATCTGAATCAAAAGTTTACACAGTGATGTGTAAAGAGCCATATAAAAAATGCTGTATTACTGATTTATTTATTCATTGATTTAATTTTTTTACTCCTTGTAATAGACAAACCTGACATGACGCTATTAAATGATCTATTGTTAGTGGACACTACTTGCTCACTTACAGGTCTAAGCTTTGGTCTTGACCGGATGGCTTCCATAAGGGCATCATGCGAGTCAGTGTCTTTCAGAGAGTTTCCCCCTACTTTGCCAAGCTGTGAGGTTGGCTACAAGGAGGCAGAAATCATGTACAGATCATACTACTCAGCCTGACATTCTGTTGTGTAAGGTAATGCAAAAAAATCTGATCCCACATCCACCGAATAAGTATCTCACCTGCACATCTCTGAAACTGTACCGTTTGCATTCTATAACTTGCTTCAGATGGTCATGTGTTAACAATTTTTCTGGAGGCTGGCATTTACTTGATGGAAAGGTTGTCCGACATGGCCTGAGAGTTTTTCCTACTTGCAGCTCTTCCACCACATACTTCCATGCATGAATCTACACATCATTCACAATACAGTGCATTTAAGATGAATCATTAATAACTGTATCAACAAAATCAATCAATAGGTCTAAAATGTTAAAAGGTCTAAAATGTCTACCTGATTTGAATCAGCATCAGTTGCCAGCGACATGTCAGATTCCGACATTCTTTGAAGACTCTGCAAATTATATTGTAATGCTATTACCCCACTAAAGGCATAGGGTGCATAATTTTGTAGATGATTTACAGTAGGCCAACAACTTTCATCAAAGGCCAGGGGGTCAAACTCAAATTCATAGTGGATCAGAATAAAAAAAAATGGTTTGTTCTTCTTTGTCTCACTATTTGTAGGTCTGAGACTTTTCATTTCAAACATTGCATCTGGAACAAACAGATCTCGCCAAAAACAATGATAGAGTTAGGTTAGGTCTGCGGTCGTGAATCTACAGTAGGCCATCATGTATAAAAGAATTCAAAGAGGAAAACCTATTACAGGCAATCAACGTTTACTTTCAATAAGTACTTTCGTACGTTTCGTTTTACCTTGCTAGATGACCTATGACTTTGAATATATCGGTACAACTCGCTGCTCTCGGAGAACAGCGATGAGCAGACAGTCTTGTAATGATGCCCTGCTCGATCAGGACCTCCCAGGCGATTTTCACACACCTACACACGAGACCCCTCAGTCGTTTAAATATCAAATCGATTTTTTCAAAGACACTGTTAAATTCACCAACCATTGACAGAGGGAGCCTATTACCAGGATGACTTCTGGAAGGCATATGGGCCTAGTCAGGATAGACTCATCAGTATGTGGGCTCACGTTAGTCATCCGGCAGACAAGGCGAGCAAGGGTATCTTGCAGATCACGTTCAACGTCAGGTTCGAGTCCCCAGTCAAGACAGTAGTAAATAAGTCGACCAATTTGGTCAACTACCTAAGATTTAATTCAATTCAAAATATAAGAAATGAAATGATGACCTTGTTGGTGAGCTTGTGAATGTTCCTTTTCTATAGCCTACGCACCCACCTGGTCCTCGTTGCCGAAGATACACGAGTCTGGAAATGAGAAATATTTATGAGTCAACCTAAAACCTAAATCTGTCTCTTTCCAACAGCACCTGTTGTTACCTTTAAAACAAACACGTCCATCGTTGGAGAAAAGAATTCCCTCTGCGCCAGGTACGCGAGGGGTTTTAGGCCTTTCTTGGTGACCTGAGCCTACACGGTCAATTGAACAGTCTCGTAGAAGTGTACACAGTTGGTAACACAGAGCCCAGGCTTGCTCCTCGGACATTGGATGTCCATGTAGTTCAAGTATTTCTTTCAATGAAATGTGGCAAGTATTTGGGACACAAGCAAAGCTTTCCATTTTCGGAGACGTGATTATCACAAGCCAAACAGTATGCACGGTAGGCCTAATTAAGGACGTCATCCGATCAGCCTGGAGCCTGCATGGCGTTCCATTAAGATGGACAAGTTAGTCATGATAGGCTGGTATGAAACCCACAGAAGCGCCACCAATCGGCCAGGACGCTGAATTTTTGGCAGGGATCTACAACTGAAATAATAAATCCGAAGTCCTACTTCATTCATTATAAAACTTAGTACCATGACCTTACAGTATAGCCTGGGAGCTTAGTCTGGCCGTCCTACTAAACGTCTTCTGGGAGGCGGGCTTAACCTGCGTCCGTCAGATGCCTCTGTATACTACTTCGAATCTACAATCTACAACCAATCAGACCACTCATTCCGATGACTATGCGTAAGCTCGTTTCTCATTGGTGCCCACAGATTTGGGAAAAATAATTCCTCTAAAGCGGCAGCCTGGCCAGACTGACTTGCCTGCGAAATTGAATGTAGCGTCACAGGAAGTATGGGCGGACCCAGGCTACCTACAGTACACTTACCGAGCAACATAAAACATTCAAAGAACCATAATACATACAGCCTTTTATTAATGTCATCACAAGACAAAAAAGTAGAAAATTTAATTCAGTTCTGCAACATAATTTTACAATAGACATGATATTTTAATTACCAGGCTTCATCACATGATTAATCCAGCATTAGAAAACGAAAAACAAAACCCATACGCACACACGCACACACACACAAATACACACACTCACAAACACTCTAAACCTAAATAAGACCTCACAAAATACATCAATATTGTTTCTTTTTAAAAACAAATATCTGTACATGGTTATTTTCTCTGTGAAAAAATGTGATTCTGAAGAAACAGCAGATAAAATTAATTCACAGAAGAAAACAAAATTTTATAAGTAATTTCACAGGTGTAGCGTGGCATTATCACTTTGACTTCCTTCGTTTGGCCTGGGTGGGGCTGGCTCCAGTGTTTGTTTCTATTGAGACATGGAAGGTAAAAAGGAGGCGTTATAAAACACTAACAGACGAGAAAGGATGGTGATTAAGTCATCCACTAGCCATAAAAAAAATATACACAATATATACAGTCACAAATTAGTACCAGGCTTGCTAGATAGATGTTTGCCCACCTGTTTTGTTTTTAACACACACACACACACACACACACACACACACACCTTTCCCTGTGCTGGAGGAGGCTGATCCAGGTCTGGCTGTCCTCTTCCTTTGCCCATTGTCTGCCGCTTCCTCCTCTGCCTCCTTCTCCGCTCGTGAGCTCCGTCGGCTAGGACCCTTTGCTTTTGCTTCAGCAGTGCCCCTAGTGTCCCTGGAAAATAGGTGCGGTGGAAGGAGGGGATGTGATGGGCAGATGAAGTCAAAAGCAGACGTGTAGGAAAAGCAGAAAAACATGTTATAATCCAAATGTAACTAGGTACAACAAAAATCATAAATCTTTTGTTTCTCCGTTTCAGTTTCAAAAGGTTTGGTTTTAGTTTGTTTATCAACCTTTGGAGACTGAGGCATAATTATATATCCTATTTAATTAATCAGGATCAGACTTGCTGTTTTTCCTCATCTACCACAGACGTCATGTCCATTGTCGTCTTCATCTTGTTAGAACAATTGGTCAGCGTTGCCCCTTGCACATGTCTGTGCAGAGCAAGCATGTGTTCAGCACATACATACCTGGGGACTAAGCTGACGGGCGTCTTTCTTTTCTTTGCCCATCTGTTATAGAAGTGGAAAAACAGCAGTGAACTACTGTGTTGCTGCAGAACGATTCATGTTTTTAATTTGCCCAACTGAGACGAGGTATGGTACGGCATGGTATGGTGTAGACTTGTTTTCCATACCCATCACACAGGTGATAGGCAGTGTCAGAAAGCAAACTTAAAGAGAAAAGGAAAAATCTCAAAGCAAAAGTAAGACCGTTACCTCCTTGTTGTCTCACACACTTTGTAAAAGCACATAGGGCCTATCACTCTAATCATGAGGCTATGCTGTCTTACCCTTGCTCAGCAACAGCAACAGCTTCTTCACCTGAAGATGAAATACAAACTCAATTACCTCTCAGTCTAAATACAGTGATTTGAAAAGAAATGTTATTCATTTTAATGTTATGAATTAAATCTGTGAATGTTTTTTGTTTATTTTTTTAAGAAAGTGGAATCTTTACCGATTTTTTCACTCGAGACCGTATCCTGCTGGGCAGGTTCAGGTTGGCCAGGAGCTGAAAAACGCAAACAGGATGTTAAAAGGATAAAAGGATGTTGGGTATAACCAATATCTGATAAAGTATATGATGCCCTATGAAGAGGCATATCCTTGTGGAGGGATAAAATAAAAGGAACAATCTTATGTGCACAGTCTATACAGGAGCAGTCAGTAATGAGCAACTCAACCGTTGATTATAGCTAACTTTATTGAGGTGATTCTTTACTTGAACCATACTAAAGTGCTATAATTTGAGAAATATAAAAACATGTACCTGAAGCACTTGGTGCCTCTTCAACAAGTACTGCAGATGTCGCTTGGTCTGGCAAGCTCGTCTCCATGGGCATAGAGGGAGGCTGGCCTCTAGAAGGGGGTGGGGATGTTGACACAGGGGGTGGGGATGTTGACACAGGGGGGGAACTAACAGTGGGGATGGTTGGTCCTGGGACGGTAGCAGCAACATTTGCTGCTGCAGCAGCAGCAGCAGCAGCAGCAGCAGCAACAGTGACAGTTGACCCCACAGGGGAACTGGAGGATTGCGGGCTGGCAACAGGAACAAGAGTAGTAGCTGAACTAGGTGTGGGGGCAGGTGTGGTTGTAGGTATAGCAGGCACAGCAGCAGGTGTGGTTGCGGGCATGGCAGTAAGTGCTGTGTTGGGTGTAGTGAGCATAGGCTCAGGAGCTGGGACTGAAATGGGAACAACGGGGGTAAGGGCAGAGGCCAGGGCAAGGGCCGAAGCAGGTGGGGAAGTGTTCTGCGTAGAGATGGGTTCAGGGGGAACTGCTGGCAATGACGCTGCCTGTGGGAGAGCAACACCTGCATTTGGGGCTTGCTGGGCAGCAACCTCTAGTTTCACTGGGGGACTACCATCAGAGACTTGAGTATGCTCCGCTGGGCCAGGTTTTACAGCTGCAGTTGGAGTGGGAGGTTTGCTCTTAGCTCCAGCAGCTAATGGGGACAGGGGGCTCCTTCGTGCACTGGGTGTAGCACCTGGGCTTGAGCACAATGGGGGAGACGACAAGGGTTGCTGGAAGGGTGAGGTGACGCTTGGGGAAGAAGTGGGGCGAGGCGAGGCCTGTGCAACAGGACTAGATTTCAAACCAGCTGCCTCTGGCGGGCTCTCCTGCTTTGGGGTGCCTGGGCTCGGCTGCTGGGGGGGAGGATGCATTGCGATTGTGGATGCGTGAGTGCTAGGAACTTGCACCTGGAGGTGTCCAACCACTGCTCGAGCAGGTGGTTGACCAGTGGTCGAGCTCACGGCAGGGGAATGTGCTGCAATAGACACCGGAGACGACACCGGAGCCGTTGATGTTATAGTTGCCATGGGTGCAGGTGTTAGCTGTATATTAGCAGACACCTGAATGGGACCAACCATGGTAACTGGCTGGGATACCACATTGGTGCTTGAAGGTACCGAGGAGGCTGGTACTTGGAAAAACACAGGGGTGGTTATGAACTGTGCAGGGCGGGTCTGAGCAGGGGTCTGCTGGCCCATCTCTGTGGGCCTCTGAAGGCTTTTGTTTGAAACAGCAACAACAGTTGAAACCATTGGAGGCACCTGTGTAGTAGTGCTTGTAGCAGAATTGATTGGATTAGAGACAAAGACTGTGATCTGATTGGTGGCAATAGCCGTTGACGGATTTGGTCTCTGCAAGACTGTTGACATATTGGGCATGGTTTTGGGATTGGGATTTGGATTCAGACTTACAGCTGGATTAGGCTGTGGACTAGGGGTAACATTCAAACTGGGGCCAGGGTTAAATGTGGGACTAGGACTAACGCTAAGAGTAACACTTGGAGGGTGTAAACTGGGACTGCTGCTGAGATTTAGTTTAGGACTTGGAGTAGTACTAAGCTTAGGCTCACTGGGACCCAATGACGGCCCACTTTCGGTGACCTGAGGAGGTCTGGGATTCCGCTGGCTTGCCTGTTCCGCCAGGGAACAAGGGCTTTCCTTCTGTGCAGAATCCACAGTCCCACCTTGTGCACCCTGTGCCGGCTTCATTGGTGCAGATGAGACTGAACTGTCCAACAACTGATTTAGGGAAGTCGGGGCATCTCTGAATCCAGAGCCAAGATCCTGCTGTGGCTCAATCTGAGATGGATGCTTTTCCTCAGCAGCAGGCTGCTCCACTACAGTCTTGGGTTCTAGAGGTTTTGGCTCTGCAGCAGCTACCCGTGGGCTTGCCATTCTCAAAGCTGTCTGGTCTCTGGGTGACTGAACCGTTTGCCGTTGTTCAACCAATGGTGCTGCCATTTGTCCTTGACTCAAAACATCAGACTGGCCAGGGAGACCCTGAAAAGAGTTTTGCATCTGCTGTGTGTCCATAGGTGACGCTGATGGTACGGAGACAGGACTTGGTTGTAATGAGGTGGGACTCATCATAGACTGTGGGCTAACCATTTGCTGAGGGTGAGGAGGGGAGGTTAATGCAATCTTTGCCACTTTCTGTCTTCCAGGGCTGGGGGCAGTAGCTTTTCTGTTTGATGCTGGGCTGGATCGTCTGCTATTGCTAGGACTCGCTCGTTTTGCTTGTGCACCTCCAGATTGTTTGTCTTGTTTTCCAGCTCCACTTGCAGCACTACCACTGCCTGAGAAAGCCTGTTGACCATTATTACTTGCGCCAGCATTATAGTTGTTTGACAGATTAAGACTTGGTGGGGCCTGTCCGATTGCTTTCAAGGTTGTGGGATTGAGACCCTGCTGGTCAAATCCCCTGTTAAGGTTGGGCTGCCTAGGAGGCAAGGGTATGTTTATTTTTGGAGGGAAAAGACCAGCAATAGAAGCATTCAATCGCTCAGGTGAGAGGCTGATTTCTGAAGGCTCGGTGCTAGGTGGACGGTTAGTGGGAGTGAGTGGATGGTGGTAAGGCCTAGGGCTTGCCCGGTTGGGTGTTTTCGGGCGAGAGCTCTGTGAGGTGGTAGGGACATTAGGGAAATGGAGATTATGCGAACCTGGCATGGTACCTTGCTGTGTGGGTGGCTGCTGCTGCTGTTGTTGTTGTTGCTGCTGTTGCTGAGGGCTGGCCCCAGGATGCTGAGGCACCGATTGGGGCCCTGGTTTCATCAAATTAGGGCCCTGGTTGACAAGCTGCTGGGAGCCATTTTCTGCCTGAAGACCCATTTGCATAGGCACTCTTTCCTGCATATTGTGGGCTCCTGAAACATCTTCCCCCATACCAGAAGTGCTAACTTGTCCTTGCCCTGACTCTACAGGGTGTGGCATTCTTCTTGCAGCCCCTGCCATCTGTGGGTTTACCATGACTGGTACCCCCCTGGATTTGTCAGGAGACGGTGGTACACCCCCATGGCCTTGCAGGTTGATCATAACAGGCATGTTGCCCTGTTGGGACACTGGCATTCTCTGAGCTTCAGCGGGGTTCATAAGGCCCCTGGGTGGGTGTCCACCCTGTTGCAGTGGCATTCTGTTTTTGGCCTGTTCCTGTTGCATTTTCAGCATCATCATCATTTGCTGCTGCTGCTGCTGTTGTTGTGGCTGCTGCTGCTGCTGCTGCTGTTGATGATGCTGTGCCTGTTGCATCTGATGTGGTATCATTTGAGGCTGACCTTGAGGGGGCATTGGTCCTGCCTGCCCTGGAGCTAACTGCATGCCCTGCATGTGCACCTGCTGCTGCTGCTGCTGTTGCATTTGTTGTTGCTGGAGCTGCTGTTGTTGCATGTGCTGCTGCTGTAACTGCTGTTGCTGTTGTTGTTGTTGAAGTTGTTGCATCTGTTGCAGCTGCTGCTGCTGCTGCTGTTGCTGCTGCTGCTGCTGTGGAGGTGCCTGCTGCTGTTGCTGCTGAGCCATAAACTGAAGGGGCATCTGCTGCAGGACCCTTTGATCCCCTTGAGGTCCTGGAAAGCCTTAGGAAGGTTAAAAAAAAGAAAATCATCACTTCAAAACCTTCCTAAAACTTTTAATTTCACTTCTCAAAAAAAAAGACATAAAATGTGTGATTTTTCCACTTATGCCTACATATGCCTTTAGAAGTGATACATTTATGTCAACTACAATTACAGAATTCCACTTTCTGTCAATTTCATTTTCATGACCACATTTTTTTTAAATGATTTTTATGACCATGTAAAAGCGAAAACATTCATTTTCAAAGCATATGTATACGGGTCTTTCTTACCAGCTGGTCGGTTGCCAAAATCAGCCATCTTGGGATCCAGACCACCTCCTTGGTCAGTACTCATCCCTGGTAACTCAATGTCCTCTAAACCAGTTGCTGAATCAAGACTACAGAAATAGAGCAAAAAATAGCATTCAGATGACAATCCATAAAAATACTTGCTACAAGATAATACTGCTTTTTATCACAAACTAAAGCAATTACCCAAGGCCTTCTGATAACTGTCCTTCACCTCCTTTGGGTTTCTTGGGTTTCCGTGGGGGTTTCTTCTTTTTAGGTTTATTCTGGTTTGCACCCATATTTCCAGCCCCCTGCTTCCCACCAAACTGACCAGCTGAAATGTCACTCTGTAATAGGTTCACTAAAAGGGGACTTGTTAGCGTCACATCCTTGTTCACAGGGAACGCTCCCGCCTGTCCACAAGGACCTCCCATGGGCATTTGTCCAGCAAACTGTGGGTTAAACTGCATCCCATGTCCAGGGAAGTGGCCATTCCCCACCTGCATATGCTGAGGAGCTCCCATCATACCTTGCTGCTGTTGCTGTGTCTGCAGATCAGGCAGCATTGCCTGTTGTCCCATCTCACCTCCAGTCCCACCTACATCACCCAGCGGATGCTGGGCAGCCTGCTGCTGATGCTGTAGCATGACCTGCTGTTGTTGTTTCTGCTGCTGCAGTTGCTGCTGCTGTTGTTGTTGATGCTGCAGCTGTTGCTGGACCATGTGATGACCTGGAAGTCGAATTTGCGGCCCATGCATACCCATAGCTTGATTGGGATTGTTATTAATGGGAATCTGTTGTGCCTGCTGCTGTTGCATCTGCTGATGCTGCTGTTGCAATTGCTGCTGTTGTAACTGTTGCTGCTGTGGCTGCTGAAGCTGTAACTGCTGCTGCTGCATTTGATGTTGTTGCTGCTGTAACTGATGCTGCTGTTGTTGCAGTTGTTGCTGCTGTAATTGCTGCTGTTGCAACTGAGCAATTTGCTGCTGCTGTTGTTGTTGCTGCTGTTGTTGCTGCTGCTGGACCATTGGTTGCTGTTGCTGTTGTTGTTGTCCCATCTGAGCCTGGAACTGTGTCATATTTGGTGACGGACCTCTGATCATCTGCCCTTGCATTACCCCTGGCTGACCTTTCGGACCAAAGGCCTGCTTGTTTCCCTGCATTTGATTGGCCACCATTTGCTCCATAATGGCGTTCTGCTGCTGCTGCTGTTGCTGTTGCTGTTGTTGCTGCTGCTGTTGCTGTTGTTGCTGCTGCTGTTGCTGTTGCTGTTGTTGTTGTTGCTGCTGCTGCAGGAGTAATGCTTGATGCCCCTGGCCTGTCACAAGTTGACCCTGATTTTGCATCACACCTCCTGGCCCTTGCTGAGGAATCATCTGTTTTGGAGGAGTCATCCCTCTTTGCCCTGGGTTGCCTGGCCTAGAGAGGACTGTCTGGCCTCCTCCTGCCTGCACCATTTGCCCTGGCGAGGAGGCCACAGGCATGGGCTGATGTTGGGATTGCATCCCCATCATCTGAGCCTGGAGGTTCTGCTGGGGTTGACTCATGCTGGTCCCAGGGGTGGCACCTGGAGTTTGACCTGGCATGCCACCATGATGGCCTATTACACCACCATGTAGGACATTAGGCTGCATGTGGTTTTGTTTAGAAGCAGATGGCTGTGTCCCTGAAAAATGCAAAAAAATTAAAATGCATCGTCAACTACCAAATACCAACTACCACACCTCACCACATATTGGATCCACACATTTTGCTGAAAATCCAGGTTATTACAGATAAAACTGCAAGCCTACCTGTGTGTGCCATGCCCTGGCTATTCTGCGGGTTAGTACCACCAACAGGTGCTCCAGCTCCACTGGCTGTCACTTGGCCTTGGGCAAAGTTTTGATTGCCTGGTACATTAGGGAAGCCCATGGGCATCCTTTTAGGCATACCTGAAACCAGGAAACAAAGCAGGTCATTGACTTTGTTTAGTATAGCTAATGAGGAAATAATACATTTAAGGTAATGCATCCCTAAATTTATGATTTTTTTACGCATTGCTATATCAGTCAATTGGTTGTCCGCATGATCTTCCTATATATAATCCCTTCAAATCAGCAAATACCCATAAAAACACAATTTCGACCCAACAGAGAAAGTTTTGTGGTGTAATTCCATGTGAAATTTCACATTTTGCAACCAAACTACTCTTCCCATTTATACATTTATGTACATCATCCTCAGCTGGTTCTTCATTGACTAACTTAAATGTAATAGCTGTGCTTGTACCATCTCAGATTTTATACCTAATTTAGCAACTATTTACTTTGTAGTGAAATACAGTGTATCCTTCTGACAATAACCTACCTCCCATGTTTTGAGAGACCTGTCCATGCTGAGGCATTCCCATGAACCCTTGCTGCATGGGCCCCTGCTGACTCAGCACTGCTCGTCCAGGTGAGCCCACACCTTGAGGGAAACCTTGTGGGGTAGTGGGACGGGTAACAAGCTGGCCTTGGCCCTGACCCATCATGGGAGGCGTCCCAGGCGACCCCTGCTGGAAAGGAGAGGACGACGACCCAGGTGACTTAGCAGACAGGCTTCCCTGCGGAGTAGATGATGGTGGGACAGGCGGTGGACCCCTTGGGCCTGAAACACCCGTCGCTCCCTGTGGAGGGCACTTAGGCTGAGGGGTTGCAAACTGGTTGACCCCTGCCTGTTGCTGCTGCTGTTGCTGCAACTGTTGCTGCTGTGCCATTGCGTTGAAGGCCTGTTGACTCCCAAATGGATAAGGTGGCGGGGGATGGTTTGGCGTCTGTACCGTGGCAAGGGATGGTCGCTGGCCCATCTGAGCCTGTGGTGGTGGCTTCCTCCAACCTGGCCCCATGGGTCCTTGGGCTGGTGGAGGCTGTAAAACCCCTGATGGTAGCTGGTTCCAGCCAGCAGGTACAAGCATTTGACCTGATGAGTTGAATGGACCACGTGCACCACCAAGCTGAGCCAGCTGGGCCTGCTGCTGCTGTTGATGCTGCTGCTGCTGTTGCTGCAGGTGCTGGAGAGCAGCTGGGTTTAGCTGCCGGTTAGCCTGCATGGCTTGCATGTGGTGGTTCTGAGGACCCATAGGATTGGGGGGCATGTGTGGGGGCTGTGGGTGTTGAAGTTGCTGCTGCTGTTGTGCTGCCATACCTGACATCATAGGATCCATACCATCTGTATTTCATAAATTCATGAAAAAATTAACATAGTGTTTTGGCATAAATATTTTCTGTGCCTCGTTTTGTTTCCTTGGTCCTTTAAGAGACCACACCTCTTATTAGCTTGTTTTAAGTATCAATATGAAGCCTAGCTACAGGACCAGTAAACATTAAATAACTGTTGTAACATTACCTGGCTGTGAGGAAGGTCTTTGAACCCTTGGGTGCATCTGCCCACTTCCCCCAGGGACAATTCCTTGGCCTTGGCCTGGGGGCACCATTGGAACCTGAGGGTTGTTCATTCGGATGCCACCTGAAAATGCAGTGGAAAGGAAAAACACACAAACATAAGCCCTGGTTTAAAAAAAAAAGTGAAAAACAAAATAAAAAGTGATACCTGCTCAAACACAGTCATGCAAAAAGTAAACCACTTAATGCAGTACCATACCTGGCCCTTGCTGCATGGGGAACCCCACATCCATTCGTGTTTGGCCAGGCGGTCCTACAGGCCCGTTTACCCTGACATCCTGGCCTCGATTTTGTGCCAGGCCAACATTGATTGCACCCTCGCCTGAACAAACAAAACATTTTTAATATCTCGTGACTGATAGCCAATAACTATTTCCACAATGAGAGTTAACAGCCATACCCTCTATCTGCACGGAGAGGATCCCAAGGTCCCTTAACTGCTGCTGATTGTTTTGAGCCAGAAGGCGGAGTCGTTCTGCAGCCTCCCGTGGGATGTTAAAGGTGACTCGTACACTGTTCCATGGTTCAACACACTGGGGCTTCAGTCTCCCAGGGTCTGGATAAACAAACAGGTGGCCCAAACAAAAAAAAGTGAAAGGGGGATTTAAGTGGGGATGCATGGGCATCAAAAACAGTAAACATCCACAACCACTATATAAACTCCAACGTCTGTTGATAGACCTTTCAGCAGATCACATTTTATGAGTGAACTGTGCCTATATGATAACAAATAGAAAGACAATGATTAGGGTGTATTACTGTACATAGATAAGTAAACAAACCTAATTCTAACATATTTGGGATCCCATTCAAGACGTTGTCCAGTTTGTGTTGGAAGTCTTCATCATCCATGTTTCCCTTGAAGGCAACAAATATGACAGAATGTCCCTCTCTCTCCATGATGGAGGTCTCTGCGGTGATGTTGGCAGTACTGCCATCATTATCTCCCACTCCGGAGTCCTGCTCCGCATTTGGGTTTGTTTCATTGGAATCAGTCCACTGAGAAAGTTCGGACGGGCATTCATTTTGTGCCATGACCTCTTCCAGAGATAATGGTAGGATGAGGTCTCTAACCTGCAGCACATACAACAAATAAATGTAAATAGTTTGTAATATTAACGCCGGCACGACCCAAGTGTTGCACGTAAAATCTAGACGTAGCTATGGAAACATTTTACAAGTTCTCAGATGTTCTGCCTTCATGGTCAATCTGACAAATGGTTGAAGTAGGACTAATGCCAATCCCGCTTGGTTTATCAGCCAAATTAACTGGCTTAAACTCTCAAATGCAACACACAGCGAGAGGCCGGTCTTGGTCATACCGTGCTTTTAATACAACCCGTTCTCAATCAAATACGATTAATAAGTATAACCTAAATTCAGACTATAACAACGTAACATTTTAAAGCTCTGACCATCCATCAATAGGTGATGTATCTAATTTTAAGGTTAACGTTAGCCGTTTTGTGTCAAATGCAAGTTGAAGAGCCTGGCAAAAAGTCGAACACATCCAACAACGTCACACATTAGTCTAGCACTCCAACATTGATTCAACGCAATCATATTTTAAATGAAATGGTAATTGTATAGCATTCATATGCTGAAGTAGTAGAAGGCATTTATATCAGTTAGCGTGCTCGCTACCTTATCACTAACGTTAGCCGAATAACTAACGATGATAGCTCAATGTATGGATGATCTGATGTTGGTTAGCTAGCTGAACACCTAACGTTAGCAAGTGAACAGTCCTTGAGTCAATGATAGAACGTCAGCTAGCCGGTTAATGTTGGTTTGGTGTTAAACAATTCACCGTCCAGCATTTACACCAACTATAAACACATGTAAATGCGTTGTGCCTCTACAACTATCAAGAGCTTTGTCCAAAGCTAGCTAGCTAACCTTAAGTGGTTTAGCTCTACGAATGGCTTTCTTGCTAAACGACCAACAAGCTACCGCTAGCTAATGTTTGCTAGCTTGTAACAGTACAAGAATTGTCCTAAAATGGCTATTCAGATTAACATTTGCATCGGTACTAAACATTTTTATTCTATCTTGCATGTACTCGCGACAAATGTTTCCTTACCGGATTAATCCATTTGGAAATAAATGTAGCTGTTAATTCCGTAACAATGTATCGGTCAACTGTAGCGGGGTGCTAACTAAAACGGCTTCCAATCTGACGAGATTTTTTCCTTTTCCTCTTACAACGTTCGTAGTATTCTCGAACAAGATTACGCAGAAACACATGTCACCGAATACAAACGGATATCGTGGGTGATCAGAACAAATGCTGTGCCTACGATTTGTACGTATACACGAGCTACTTTGTCGCCATCCACGTAGTTTACGTTACAATTTAGGTTATCGACGTGCATCTCTCTGAACATAGGGGGTTGGAATGGGGGGGGGGGGATTGATTATTGCAAGTTAGATACGCATATGCATGGCTGACCTAGGATAAATAAAACTCTATTCTGTTATGTTTATATCACTCACTAAAATGCTTTATACAAATGCACTTTAATTGTAACATAGGGCATTTACAAGAATAATTGTAAATGTGTTATCTGAATGAAATAGAAAAGAAAACAATTAAGGCAATATAGTCTCACGTGATACATCCTCACTTGCAGAAGTAGTTATAAAAGGTGCAGAATTAGATGAATAAAAAGTCAACATTAAACTTTTTTCAGTTTTATCAAATGACTAACAGGGCAATTGTTGCTAAATCTTATTGGCTACATTCCAACATGGTGATCTCATGCTGTCACTTTCATTACGCAAAAATAACTTGCTGACATGTTTTCTCTTCCACCACGAAGGCCACCATAAAACAATACAACAGCTATACACAGTTCATAACTATTTTTTATGCCTATTTGTGTTAATTCACAGCAGAGGTTTTATTTTAACAGAACATTGAATACCCTAAAGAGCAAATATCATGTGCATATTCTGGAGTTTAAAAATTGAATAATAGCAGGGGAAAAAATTCTGTACAAATTTTCAAGCAAGATCATCCAGAGACTTCTGGTCAGGGGGTTGTACACAAGCATAAGAAATAAAATTCATGCATGCAGGGCTGTAAGGAGCCTGAAAGTGTGATCAATGTTGCTCAGCTGCATGTTAGCACTGTTGCATGCTTTTCGTGTTTGTCCATTGTCCATGTCCATTTGTCCATGTTAAGTGCATTGGTGCTTGGTGTATGTATGTGTGTGTGTATATGTTTCCTCTTATTTTTTAATGGGGTGATACTGTGTTCATTAAATGATTTTACAGTGGTAATTAGCCCAGCACTGTGTATTGTCCCGTTATTATGTATGCATAACTGCCCATTAGCATACTCCCTGTACAATATAGGCTGAACATTCATCAGGACTGAGGGGAGGGGGGAGTTTCATTTGGCACCCCCTGGCCTGCAACATCTCTTAACCGCTTCTCTTATTCAAACTCATTGTGGATTGTAAGAAGCAGTAAAGCTATAGCCACACTTATGTTAAGGCACAGACATAGACATGGTTAATGCAGAGGCATCAACACTCCGGGGGTCCTTCACCCCAATAATATGGTCATTGGTCCTTCTGGTTCCCTCCACCAGGGAGATGATGTCAACTCTTTTAATATCATGTCCTTTTAACACCAGGGCGTCCACATCTTCCTCTAAGAACTCCGCTGATAGGGGAGGATATCAAAAATAGAATTGGCTACAATCAAGATAACAGTATGTACTAAAGATACTACCAAAAAGAGGATTACTGGCATATCTAATATCATAATAGACTATAGTCTCAAGAATAATAGAGGAATAAAACAGAAACAAATGAATTCTTACAATCCACTAGGAGATTGTTAGGCTGAAGAAGTGGATGTAGTCGGCCATAACTCAGGCTGTCACTCAGGTTCTTGCGAGAGGACAGGACATTCATCAAAACCTGAATCAAGGTGTAATTTAGATTTGAGAGTTGTAAGGAAAAACGTGTTAACAGTAATGTAATACAAACATTGGTAATTAAAAAAATATATATTTACTAATCACCACTAGTGCATATGAGTGTGTACATTTGTGTATGTATGTGTATGCATGCATGTGTGCTTAAGCAACCCTACCTGTGTTATGCCACTAAGGGCCCTGTCCCCATTGGATGATCCAAGGGCCACATATGTGCCACAAAGTCCCCCAGAGGGACGCACAGCAGTGGGCATCAAGAAGGACAGGGGTCTTTTCCCTGGCTTGATGTTATTATGCTGCAAAAAAAATGTTTTTTGGAAGTTTTTGGGTTTATGCATTAGGAAAGTTACAGAGTAACTGCAACACAGCAAATAAGGTTTCATTAAAATATAAAAGCAGTCTAACTGTAAGTATAAGCTTCTAATAAGCATCTAATGTAGGCTTCTAATGTATTCATAAAACCAGAATAAAGGCAGATGTGAAAACACCAACACCACTTTGTAACTGTAGCAACAGGGTTTGATAAATTCTCTAAACTGGTGAAGATTGACCTACTGGATTGGATGGGGAAGAGCTCCTGGTTTTGTTAGGCCATGAGAAGTCTAGTATCTGGCTGTTCAGAAGAATCCCAGAGGGGGTCACAATTCTACTGCCAAATGGCCGATTCAGTGAGCTAGGAAGACATGGAAAAAGATTCATTCATTCATTCATTTATTAAAAAATGGTGGTACTGTCCAAGGCTGCCGAACAGAAATGGAGAGTGATTTTTTCAGGTGTCTAAAAAATGCATTATTATAGCATTAGAGCACACTTTACATTGGCGTTATAACATTTAAAAATTTTTAGTAGCTTTTAACTATTAATACAGATACTATGATGTAGCTGAAAGTTAATCTAACAGGCTTGACTGATTTCTTAATGATATTTTACCAAATCTTTCTAATCTTATAATCATTGTTCAATTTCAGTCAAAATGACTCGCTCATCCTAGTAAGGTCTGCATTAGAAACTATTCTGTCACCAGTACATGTTTAGAATTTAGAATCCTCATCATGGCCAAGTGTATTTGCACACACAAGGAATTTATTCTCTGCATTTAAAGGCCCACTATGCAACATTTTTCATTTAATTAATCCGTTTCATACTGTTTAGGGTGCTAAAAAACAGAATGTTGCTTAGCACCTCTTTAACCCAGTCGTGAATTAGTGAATCACACACAGTAAGGTGAAGCACACACTAACCCTAGGTAGTGGGCTGCCTTCTGCAGCGGCGCCCGGGGAGCAGTGAGGGATTAGGTGCCTTGCTCAAGGGCACTTCAACCGTGGACCACTGTTGGGGGATTGAACCGGCAACCCTTCGGTTAGAGGTCCAAAGCCCTAACCAGCAGGCCACGGCTGCTGTTTTGCTTTATGTCTATTTGCTTTTTAACTAAAATGTTAATGAAGTGAAGTGTAGAGAAGACCAATGAATGGCATCCACATTAAGACAATGTGATGTCTCCATTTAACCATACAGTACCTCATTACAGACACAATGAAATCATCAGGGCCCATGATCATGACCTGGCTGGCAACTGCCCCTTCCTCCAGGGCATAAGCAGGGGTGTAATGTCCTGGAGGCGAAGCGTGGGAGTCATTGATCATGCTGCGGAACACTGCTGCCTGTTTTTTGCTTCAAATACAAAACAAAACAAAAACACAGCGGGCATTGGATGCTGCATTCTCAGCATAGAGCAGATGAGTACAGCATTATACATTTAGAATATGATTACGGTTGTGTTATTAGTAGTAACTTGGCGTGTCTTCTGCTTCATACCCTTGTAGACCAAGTACCTTAGCATTTCAGTCACAACTACAGAGAGTGATGGATCAAACTTCGGATCTCCCAACCCACTGGCCATGGACAAAGCAATTTTCAAGGTCTTGTAAAAGAGGAAAAATGAAATGTAATTTACAGTTAAACACAGTAATAATCACTTCATATACTCTTATAAAGCACTTATATAACAATCATAACTATTGTCTGAGTCAAACTACTTAAATAACTCAGTCATGATCAGTATAACTTCCTGATTATCATTCACTGCCAGAGACCCCCACTAAGCCCTCAGCCCTGAACTCTCAAAGGCTTAACTAGTGTAAATTGACTGTATAATTGGCTGATTCACACCAGCTGCAAGCCTGAAGATACATTGATTCAAGAGTATTTGGTACCTCTGCAATCCAGTGGTAGGTGCTGTTCCTAGGCATTTGACTGGTGACATTAAAGCCCTCTAGAATGTTCAGGGCTGTAATGAGAGCTGCACCCGTATGGGGGGCAGGTGCAGTCATTACCTGGTGCCCTGAGGGAGAATGAACAAAACACAGTTAGAAAGTTGCAAAATCAAAGTAGTAAACTGCCATTAATATCACTGATAATTAGTCAAACCCACTTTTTCTTGAAAACCTATTGTTGCAATCATGGGTCTCATTTTACCCAAATTGGCTGCGACAGAAACTTAGCATACATTTCATGTTCTTTTCAGCAATCTTTTCATTAGTTTTGTACCAAAAGCATACCTTGGTATGTCACCTCTACTGGCTGCTGTACAACTGTGCTGTAATTGCTGAAGTCCTCCTCTATGATGACTCCACCTCTAATTTGAACCTTAGAGAATAGAAAGAGAATAGAATTATATAACAACAATACTTATAGCAATTGACTATACTCTATATCAACATATGCGGAAATGCTCACTTCAGCTACTAATTCCTGTGTTAGGTTGCCATTGTAAAACTCTGATATGCCATTAGCTGCAATCCTGTCCAAGATGGCTGCCAAATCAAGACGTCTTGTAAACAGACCAGGCAGTGGGGCTTGACCATCTGGCAGGAAGAGATCTCGAAAAGCCTTAGAGACATTCTGGTCCTTCACTTTGGATAAAGCCTTAGCTGTAGGGTACATTGCAGATGAAAGAAATTCAACATCACGACAGATGACACGGCATTTCCCATCAGCTATTTATCTATCATGTTTGTTTTGCCATACAAATGTATAGACTCACCAAAGTCATTAGTAACATTAAATCCATCTCTAGCCACGTCTGCAGCCATTGTTATGACAGTTTTCCATGGCAATCTAAAATATTTGAAAATGACAATTATGGAGATACTTTACGCAATGTAATATACCGGAGCTTTACTGGAGGTACAATTTGATAAAACCCTCAAGCTTTCTTTAACCAATTGTATTACACTGAATGAAACCCCTCAAACATAAACATAAACCTCTAAACCTCCTTACCTTCCATAGAGCTGGTGAGCCACATGCATCCCCTTCAACATCCCAGGCACTCCTACCATAACACCAGGCTGGAAAGAAGAAACAGAGGCGCACAGTGAAACACACAGACGTGTGTCTACATATTCTCTATAATAGGTTTTCTTTAATAGATCTGAAATGACAATTTATTTATAAGGAAAATTCCAACTGACAAATAATGATTTTGACTACTGATTATAAATTCTACACAGATATTCAACCGTATCTGAAGAGGGAGAGCAGCAGCTATTACTGTATGCTACGCTGCAAAATCTTGTCCAGCTGTGGACCTGATACAGTATGTAGCAGAATAAACTATGTAGTTATAGAACTATCAGAATGCATGTTGCTTACCTTTTCATCCAGATTTATCTGCAGCATGTCCTCCTGAATAGCCGAGGGGGCTGTTTCACGGAAGTCAATTACACGGCTCTCGTTTTTACGGATGTTGTGGACTAAAATCACCCCTCCACTGTTTAAAGATGAAATTAATACAATTAGGAGGAGAAATAAATAGAATGCAGTATAATTCACAAAACTCTGGTTGAATATTTGATTGCAATAGAATACATGAACTCAATCCCACTGATTACACTCAAGCCTTTCAGTCTATCTACTCATTTTAAAGCACCTTTATCAAAGTAAATGTATGTTATAGGCACAGTTGAACTCACTGTCATCTCAACACTCTTCTAGCACTGTCCCAGCAGCTATACTCACTGAATTCCAAAGAGATTCAGACACTTACCCGCCAAGCCCAGAAGTGTGAGGGTGTACGATACCCAGGCAGAGGGCAGCAGCAATGGCAGCATCCACACTGGAGCCCTGCTTGCTAAGCACGTTGAACCCAAGAGAGGTACAGTGTGCCACATCTGTCACCACAGCTCCCTGGTGAAATATCTGCCAATTTTTTGAAAGATAAATAAGATATGGTGTTTTTTGTTGGTTTGTTGAGATGTATAAGTGTTCATGCTCCACCATTGTTCTTACTAGATGTCATCCACAAATGATTTTGTGCTTTATCTATTAGATAAAGGATTGTGATTTATTTTGTAGGATAGTCATAAGACTACATCAGTCACTCTGTGGACACACCTGAGGATCCCCAAAGTAAATCTGCATGATAAGGGCGACTGTGACCCCAGTGGCGAAAGTCAAGCATGCAGTGATGATGACGGTGAGACCATCCCGCTGACAAGCACAGCACTGAGCCAGTGGGTCATGGTGAGTCTCCCTCAAAGGTGACAAGTCCTGGCTGGCCAAATCAGATGCCGAGGAGGGGAGTTGCTGCAAACGAGCAGACCTCAGAAAAAGGTCTGGGTCTAGAGTAAGATTATAATCATGATTATTATCATAATCATGAAAATAGGGTCACTACATGATCTTGTTAAATATGTCTATATAACAAGCTTGAGGGTTCAGAAAAGACATCAGCAGGATGGCTGTAGTTGCTTCTAAACGTTAATTCTGGCGTATGTTTGAGACAAAGTTGATGTGATTGTCATACCTGTATCGTGCTCGCTAAGGACGTTATCGTCTTCTTTATGTGTTTTAGGGTTATTTTCTGACGACAATACATCGTCCTCTGGAAGCCGAGGAAAGCTGGTGATGCTCATGTAGTCCAACGGCGAGTAGGCACTGCCTAGCGTTGTCTCCTGGCTCGCATCCTTGTCCACCATAGTGCCACTGGTGTACCCGGACATAGCCTCTGCTGTGGGCGCGTACATGGAACCGTGCACAGACATTTTGTTTTAAATAGTGAACGCACTGAGAACACGAACTACTCTTCTACTATTCTTAGAATTTCATTGATATTTCGTTTTCCTCCACAAAAGGTGTTTAATAGCTGAGGAAGTGATTTAAACTATTAGATAATTAAGTTCGCTCTTACTTACAATTCTGCAGTTCCGATCTGGAAAAACAAGAGAGCCACCATATCTTTATTACTAGGAATAGTCTAAATGACAGACTCAGCTATTAAAATACATTTGCATTTTGACATTTCATATCCCCTACGGTGGCCGACAGGTGCAAACAACGTGCAACTTATGAAAACACATGCAAATCAACATAACACATGCAAATAGACAAAACACAAACGACTTAGGAAAACATCTTCATCTTAATTTGAAAACACGTGAACATAATTTAGAAAACGCTCAGAAACGCGCTCCATACTCAAAACACATGCAGATCAGAAAACACACACCGAAACTCCGAACAAAACAGAAGTTTCCAGTGGGACACTTAAAAGTGAACACAGGCCAGCTTCATGAGGTGTGATCACAATTAGAATGCCATGTTGAAATAAACCCAAATACTTACATTTCAGATCACTACCGCTAGCTATCTCTGTCGCATATACATCCTTATTGTTCTTTTTCACCATCTGTTCAGAGTGTTCCACTTTTAAGTGTCCCACTGGAAACTTCCGTTTTGTTCAGAGTTTCGAGGTGTGTTTCCTAATCTGCATGTGTTTTGAGTTTGGGGTGTGTTTTCTGATCTGCATGTCTTTTGAGTTTCGGAGCGCATTTATGAAATGCAGCGCGTTTTCTAAATGATGTTCACGTGTTTTCAAATTAAGATGAAGATGTTTTCCTAAGTCGTTTGTGTTTTGTCTATTTGCATGTGTTTTGTTGATTTGCAAGTGTTTTCATAAATTGCACGTCGTTTGCACCTGTCGGCCACCGTACATATCACTCGTCGTAACAACAACAAAAACCAAAACAGGTGAAAGCTGCCTAAGGAGGTCAACGTGTACTTCAAATATGTGCTAGGCTAACATTGTATTAACAACCCATGATCACTTTTGCAGCACAAGATTGTGAGCTATTTATAGGTTTGTATGCAACCTACACAGTTGGCTGGAAGATGCGCACTGTTTTTCGCTGATAATGACGCATCATTTGTTAAGTCCTTACCGTGATGTTCAATAGAAGCCCACAGGGAGCTGTTATCTTAATTTCACCTGTAATCCACATGCAGAAGGAATCTGTAAATCCAGAGTCAGGTTGAAAATGTAAACTCCCGAAGCTCAGCTGACATCCTTGTCCCCGACTTAAAGGTGCAGATCTTGCGTGTTGGAACACTTTCCTATAGACCAAGGCGTCTTCTGTGAGAATAGCTTACAATCTGTAAACAGTTCATAGATTTCCTGATAACATGTCCACAGTTGTAGACTGTCCAGCGTTACAAGAGAGGGTAGAAACGGTCAATATTCTAATGATCTTTGTCGTTGCTGCCATACATTTTTTACAGGAAGTAAACTGGGTTACCTGCAGGCAGGTTGCAAAGCAAGTCCTGCCAGCTCATCCTAGTAGTGAGTGCCTGGGAGTAGCCTTCTCCTGTTACCTGATGTGTGTGGCCTCACCGGCTTTTGTGTTAAAGTGGTAACAAACCTCAGACACTATTTTCTCAATGTGGACTAGGTAAACAAAACATTTCCCAGTAATGGAAGGTGGAGTCACGCGAGAATGTAGAGGAAACAAACACCTGGGGCCTGTACTACGAAGGGAGTTTAACCAACCCAGAAGTAACCCAGGGTTACCTTGTTAAACCGGGGTTGACAAACTCTGGTTATCCTGATTGGTGTTAATCGGTCCTACGACGCTGGTTATGAGGTTGATTTGTTGAACCGGCGTTAACCTAACTGGAGTTTGTGCGCGTTCACATAAAAGGGGCGGATTTCAGCGCAAGTAAACCTTGTCAACGCTGGCGCGATCACCTTATTTCACTGATGGGAAATACACAATAATCAAGACAAGCTACAAAGAGTTCAAATGTACTCTTCAGGGGAAATTAAAGCCGCGAACAATGAAAGACAGGCTTTTTGGCAACGCATTGCCGATCGTAAATGTGTAGCAAGTGAAACATTATTGCCACATGTTTCTTAGGCTACGGGATATTATTAGTTTGCAGAATGCTTGAAATCATTTTTGCTGAATGCTTGTAAATAATTCTTAAAATCGCCTAAAATGTAACACTATAGGCTACAGAAGTGCCATATCAATCGATATTAAAACGCCCTGTGATGAAATTGAAATGTCATATGTCGGTTGTCCCCCAAAAAATCCAAGACGCTGTGATTGCCTTCTTCAAATCTTGAGGATAGGATAAAGATGCGGGAGTCTTGGACTGAGCCTGGTCATCTTGCATCCAGACTTGCCTGATCACGTCATCTAAGAATTTAAGGCTATTTGGTCATTAAAACTTGTAAACTTTTGCATGAAGGTTGAGGCAAAATATTTCCCCTGTAAATTAACAAGGTCACCCCATGTGGTTGGACAGAAAGACGTTTAAAACATGTTAAAGGATTAGAGAACAAATGTGAAATTAGTAAGCCTATTTATAGGCTATCATTTTCAGAATAATCTCCCAAACAAAATGCAAATTAATACTTTATGTGGGTTATGGGGTAGCATATAATATATCAAAATACACCTCATACCCAACACCTGCACACTGATGCTGTGAAAAAGATTCGCGATTGACATAATTGCCTTCATGCTCCTGCGAAGAGAGCACCTCACAACGCGAGCGCCAATGTCAAACAGATCATCCTACTGTTGCCATTAATTGGCTTAGGCGAAAATGTTGGCGGAGGGGTGGTACTTATAGGGTGTGGTTAGCGCAAACCTCGGGTTAACCAAGAACTAAAACTGCTCGGGCCAGTTTTGGCGTGTGGCGTATATTGCCATGGCAGCATACCTCGGTTTAAACCTATCCACCTTTTGTAGTATGGGTTAGCCGGGAAGTTATGCCACACGTCATCAAGTTACTCTCGAACTTACCCAGATAAGCCAGTAACCCCGCTTCGTAGTACAGGCCCCTGCCCTATGACCAACCACTTGCAGCAACAACACCTTCCTTATGAAAACTCTTGCGTAGGCTATTATTGCAGTATTACTTCTGTAAATGCAATATATAATGTAATGTGTGATGTAATGCTTGGACTGGCCAGTCAGGCCCAGAAAACAACACACACTAATGCCCACTACACATTCCCGCAAATAATGAGTCGAGATTCAGGTGTCAACCTGAGAGTTTATTGTTTTGTTTTGTTTGTTTGTTTTTTGTACAGTACCTGCATTTCTGAATGGATGCTGGAACCCCACTCTTATAGTTTGCATAGGTCTTTACTGCTCATGGGGCTCTGCCCATATTGGGGATGGAAATTCAGCACATCACTAAAACCATGCAGAGAAGTGAAAGGCACGATCACCATAGATATCAGAGACACCAATCACTTTTTTTGTATAATTTTATAAGTACTGTTTTAGGGGTGTTTTCGAGGAGGGGGTACATTTTGAAACAGGTGACACACCCATTTCAAAAGCTGCCTTTATATCAGAGCAAATGAAACAACAAAAACAAAAATCCCCTTTGATACCCCTTTCTTTTTTTTTTTTTTTTTTAACATTACATAACATGAACAACTGTCTTAATAATAACATGGGATAAAGCAAGCATGTATATTTTTTGTATCGTTTTGTTGCTTTTTAAATGTTTTTTTTTCCATGGTTCATGTCAGCATATATTTTAAAATCAATATCTAACCCCTGCAACCTTATTTATCATTTCACGCTGGCTATGCACACATACGCACGAACACACACACTTACAACTACAGTCACCGCACCCTATTCTGTTCTCTTTAGGGCTTGTGGAAGCCTTGTCTACAGCCCACACGTCTGGAACTCTTGACACAAACAATGAGGGACATAGTCGCAAGTAAGGGAGTGAGCTGAGCAGAAGAGGCAGTGCAACAGTGGATCCCACTCAATGGAGTCGATGTCAGTGACTCTCCCATACACAAAGATTGGAAAATTAGTGGCACACGTTACATAGTGGTAGAGATCTCAGAAATGCCCCCGCCCCACTCCCCAACTCAAACCAATGAGTTTGATAGGATGGGGGTGATGATCCCTTGATAACATTCTAGTGGGATCCACTGCACAGCAACACACATCACATGCTGACCAAATCAAAACATACATATAGTCAATAAAATAAATGGGCAAATATAATTATATATGTATATATATATAATATAAATTTATATTAATATTTGAACGTCATATTAATAGTTTATAGGTTGTCTGTTAACAGAGAGGACGATGTAATAGAAATTCAAAAGACAGAGTGAGAGAGAGTCTAACATGCATGCAACCTAAAAATTAAATAAACAAAATAAAACTCATATATGAGCCTCACTCTGCCCACTAAGGTCATGTTCCAACCCTATAGCTAAAGTCTGGAAATAAGAATGAAAAGAGAAAAATGTGGGAGGTCTTTGAGTAACTTCATACCACACATAGTATGAAGAAATGTATAATCTCAGAATGAATGCATTAGGTCTGCACCAACAAGGCTTGAATTGCTAATTTTGTGAACATAAGCCAACAATAAGGGAAACACAGTGAGAAAGATGTGAGTATTCAGACCAAACAAACCAATAACATCAAACTGAATGAAGCAGTGAATTATTTACATTGACATGAAAAATAAATTACTATAGCTTAACTCTTCTTTTCTTTAAGTCGTGCATTTCAGCATATCTCCTTTCACTCAGGTCTTAACAGCTCATACAAAACATGAACACATTCAGCACGCAAAACACACCTAAGATTTTGGACTCACCATAAAATTGTTAAACAGTGCAAACTTACATCCAAGTCTTGAATAATTTACAAAGTTTTAGTATATATATTCATATACTTCAGCACCATAATTAGTCTAATAGTTATTAAACATACAATGAATGGTAGCTCAAAAGGTGGTAGACACAGAGCCTGCTAAAAAGGGAGAGAAGAGGGGATATATAACACTGGTGGATGGTGGAAGGGAGACAACATTAGTTGGAATGGGTTTCTATGAGTAGGTTGACCTCTTTACCCATAATGCACCCATGCACCCTGCAACCCCCACTGACCAGCACAGAGGCCGGCCGGAGTATTTAGCTACACGCAAATGCACTGTAAGGCCACCACAGTTCAGGTGTAACATTTAGGCAATGCATGGATGAATACAAACACAGTTACACAATTCTGCATCCTCGATCACAATGAAAGACGCTTTTACTCAAGAATAGTGATGTCATCACTACATTGTTCAAAGTCTGGTTTGAAGCACACAACCTAAATTCTCTGTTTGTGCTGAGCCAGATTGTGGGGGTTGTGTGGGGATTGTGGGAGTTTTCTACATAGAAAGCAGAATGCACTAGGATCTTGGTTACAACAAAGGAAGAGCCTAACTGCATTGCATGTGCATGTTTCAACAGATAGGGGGCAGGATGGGCACAGGTCTCCATGGCCTAAATGGCTCTATAGCCAACAAATGATCAGGTGTCAAAGTAAAACAAAATAAAGTGTCACCCTCAATACCACCCTAGGCCTTTTCATTTCCACCACACCCAGTAACCTGTTATAGCATCTGGCTTGTAACTACTGTTTTTGTTCATGACATCGTAAAACTAGGGACTTGTTTTCCATACATTCAACAAAATACTGTCTTGTAAGGACAAGTCCTCCTGTGTTACAGCACTGCAACGTCCAAGAGACATTCTTGTATTGTGCTGATGTGATAATGTACAAGTGTGAGAAGACCTTTCAAGCCATTTGCTGCAGGCTACATGACTTACCAACACCTGTCTTAATTCCCCTTGATTCCTTCCCTGGTCCCCCAACTGCCCAACTTTATTGAGACATCTTTAGTGTGCTTCATTCCCACTCTCACCTTCCTCTACTTGCTTTTTGCCCTCTCTGTGAGTTGGCTGTAAAAGCTGACCATTCCTCAGCCATTTCCTCAAGTAAAGACATACTAATGAAATGAAATTCTTGTCTTTCCATTTTGTCTGTGGCATGTGATATGCACACAACATATTTGAGGAGCTGGTCAGCTTTTTAACCACACATCACCTTGGTATCTTCATTTCTTATTTGAGGCTAAATCGAGAAACAAATGAAAATTGTGACCTCAACATTCCAAATCAAGCATAAGAAGCAAATAAAGGATGTGAGACTTTCCATGGCGACCTTGTGCCCATCCACTCTCTCTTTCTGTGTAACGCTAAATGATCTTTGCATGCTGCACTGATGGTAATGTTACTTGGCGGCATCATCAATGCCACTATCATAGGTGTAGTTCCCATCTTTAGGTGATTATATGTGTTGACAAGTGTTTGAGCGATGTTCGATAGGTGATTATGTTGACCTTAAATGAGAAAGCTATGTAAGAGTCTGCCTTAAATAGAACGAAGAAACAGAACATCTATTTTTTTTTCTTTTGTATCCTTAGTGACTC
This sequence comes from Limnothrissa miodon, assembly GCA_017657215.1. NCBI lineage: Eukaryota > Metazoa > Chordata > Actinopteri > Clupeiformes > Clupeidae > Limnothrissa > Limnothrissa miodon. The sequence continues at coordinate 165,071 of JAGFZM010002206.1, forward strand.
TAATAAGAGACCATATATGTTGGTGTGTGTAATACGCTGAGGAAAGATGAATGAAGCTTGATTTGACATCATTTAGAGCATTAAGGAGACTGATCAGCGATTTCATAGCAAGAGTGTGATGGGAACAAAAACAAAAACTAACATCTGAAGGGGGGAGGGTGCTTGATTCCATGTTATGTTCTATGTGGAGGGGGAAAGCTACTGCTCACACGAATCTTAAAACAACACTGACAATGCATACTAAAGATATAGCTATGGAGGAGGGACTGTGTCCAGGCTCTACCGTGAATGAGTGGGTGTGTGGGCTATGTCTGGGCTAAAGGGTGAAGGATGTCAGGTGGGCTTGAGGGAGAGGAGGCTGATAATGCCCTCTGAGTAAACGGCTCCACTCCTCTAGTGTGTCAAGGGGATGGGGGAGTGTAAGTGTGGTGCCCCCATCGCTGACATTGACACCTCCCCTCCCTTAGTGGCAGAGGTTGCGCTGGCACGGCTGGTGCAGGAAGCTCTTGCGGGCATGCGCGGCATGGCGAGGCACCTGCTCGCGGGCACGGTTCTGGCGCTGAATGCGATTGCGGGCCAGCTGGCGGCGATCTACGCGGGTCTTGGAACGCTGCACGCGTGACACCTGGCTCACCTTGGCCAAAGCGCCGGCCTGAGCAGCTGCCCCTCGGGTCACCCTCGGGGGCAGGTTGGTCCGGGGGGCAGGGACAGAAGCCGAGGCTGACTCCGACATTCTACTACGGGTAGAGAGAGAAGAGAGACAGGGGAGGCAAACACAGATAAAAGACCAGGTGACTATACTGTAAATTAAGTAATTTCAACTATAATTATAATCTAGTCACATAAATAACAAGTTTACTTTCAACCACAAACAAAAGAGAAAATACTGTATGTAGCTAAAGTAAAGATTACTAGTCAGCAAAAAAAGGCAAAGAAGCAAAAGTCAAAGACAATGAATGTTCCCTATTCTGACCTTGCTGATACTATCACCTCACACTACGGTTGGGCATAGCCACCCAGTTTCCCACTTTTTCACCAATGCTGTGGTCACACCAGCTAACCACTGGTTACCACTTTGCCACCGTGCAACACCACGCCTAACATGCCTAACACCAAGTTATTTCAGGGAGACTGCCCCTCTATGGTTAAATATGGTTCACTGTAAATCCAAATGCATCTCTTAACTGACAAATGCAATGTGAAATGTAGACCAATGTAGACCACCCAATGAGTGTGAAGAACCATTGATCCTTGATTCTCCAAAAACTTGTTGCACAGGCCCTATTCCTGTTCTTGTGTCCTTGTTTGATGTAAACTGTTTTAGCTATATAGTTTACTAAGAGATAATGTATTGTAATGTAGGTTAGTGTACTGTAATAGTGGCTCACCTGACACTGCCTGCCAGACTGGCGGCACTCTCCTCCACCATGGACAGGTTTCCGGGGGAGACGTAAACAGACATGCTCGGGTGCTCGATGAGCAGGTCCTCCATGGGGCTGGCCTCGGCTGTGGCTCCCTCTGCAGTGAAACAGGGGGGAGGGGTGACAAACCAGCTCTCGTCCATGCCGCAGCGCTCTAGCCCACCGCTGCTGCCGCCGCTGCAGTTGCTCCAGGAGCCAGGTGACACAGGTGCAGAGCTGCGGGGGCGGTGGGCAGGGCTGGGCAGCGCACCACTCACACCTACTAACCCGGCGGAGGAGGAGGAGGAAGGGGCATGGCAAATGGGAGAGGAGGAAGTGGAAGGGGAGGAGGTGGCAGAGGGAGATGGCTGGAGGGGAGAGGGAAGGGCCGCCACTCGAGCCCTGTGGGCCTTAGTCCTGCGGCGGCCACCACTAGGTGGCTGAGTGGGGCCACTAGGAGCTGGGGGTAAGGGGGTGGTGAGGTCATGCTCCGACCCGGCCCTCGGACACTCACTGTCAGGGAGGGACTGTGCTATCGAGGGCGCCTCGGCTCCACCCTCCCCCAGCATAACACAGTCAGCATTTTCTGAGAATGCAATGGTTGGGAGGGCGAGGGGTTTGTGAGGGGTTGGGGGTGGGGGACAGGACGGTACATTTTGTGAAGTGAAGGCACACAAAAGAAAAGAGGAGGACGAGTGATAGGGGGGATCATGGGGCAAAGGAAAACAGCATTACAAGAAGCCATGCAGGCGAAGGATGGCAGCCAGATGTGAGTGCACACACGCACACATACATACACAAGTATACCCAAAGTGAGGGAAGTTAAGCCAAATTAAAGGTAAGGAGGTAAAGGGGGTAAAAGGAAGGTAAAGGAACAGTACAAAACATAGAAAATAGGAATACCATTATTAGATGGTTGTTTTGCCTTCACCTTTCCATTTTTTGTGTAAAAAAAGAAAGAACAAGAACAACCTCTGACTGTTTCTCTTTCTAGCCCATTAAATGCCACGCAGCACACCCTCACACATTTTATGACATCACACGAATTATGCCCCTCAGGGTCCACCAAACACACTGTTGCAGTCACAGCCAGCCACACACTCACACACACCCCAATGAGAACATGCCTATTTAGCACTCACCTGGCAGGCTGACCAGGAGCCATCCCTCTTCATCAGCGTCACTCACGCATGGCTTGGGTCCCTTGAGGTCGGCAGACACATCTTCTACCTCTCCAAAGAACAGGCTGCTGAGCCGCTGGAACATCACCGTCCACTAGGGGGCAGCAAAGGGTTGAAGTGGGTCGATGGCGACAAGGTCCTGAGAGAAGCTGCCTTGTGTTTTTGTTTTTTGTTTTTGTTAGTTTGTTTTGTTTTGTTTTTCCTCAGAAAATTATCTATTTTCTTTTTCAAGTTTTTAGGTTAACAGGTTAAAGGTCAAATAAAGACAAAAAAAAAATTTGAAAATGCTGCGTTGGCCTCTTTCGATTCAAGCCCTCGTTGACACAGGATTCCCAAACGGGGCAAAGGGCTTTTTAAAGAGTTTAAGGTTTCACTTGGTATCAGTGCAAAGGCCTACAAGAGAAACACAGAAAAAAGCGACAGGGACATTTTGTTAATGAACAACATAGTTAAAACAGTCCGATTCCATTTCACACACAGTACATTTGCATACCAGCTTTTGCTTGCCCTTTGAGTTAAATCATGTTTGATTAATTGTTACTTTTTCTGTTCAAAGATATATGTTGAAGCTGAGTTAGCAGAATAAGTTGGCCTCTTTCGTTAGTGCTCAAAAGCACTGACTTGTGCAATATTCCACTGCTTCTATGCTTGCTCAGAGGAGGAGTATTGGGAAACCTTGGAAACTTGCCTCAAAATGGCCTTGGAAGGGATATATACATTAGTTGACAGATGGCTTCTCTTTTTGCTTTTATTATTAATGACACATACACAGCCAAAGCCTTTAATTACATTAGGAGAGGAATGCAAAGTGTATGGGGAACAATGAAAGATGGGGGTCGTTGTCAAGGTCACAAGAGAGAAAAAGTGTCAGTTTAATTTCAGATGGGGGGGTGAAAATGATTGGATGACACATCCAGCTGTGCATTCAAGCACTATATGGAAATGTGTCCCAACAATATTCTCTCAGAGGAGTCTCTGTTTCTGCTGTTTGCTTTCCTGTTTACGGAGTTGGTGTCGTTGGTAACCATGTAACCACTTCACAGACTTCAGGAACCAGCTTTAACCCTACTGACCACCCTACTGAACCATTGTCCAAATCCCATCTGCTGAAACCTCTAGCCCAGGGTTTGGGGGAGGGAAAGGGTTCACTCCTACCTCCCAGCCCTTAAAAATTTCCCATGTCACCCTCCCCATTGTGTTTTCAGTCCACTACTCTCTCTCTCTCTCTCTCTCCCTCTCCCCCTCTCTCTCTTTAATTCTCTCTCTTTGTTAACACAGAATATTTCCAAGATCCTTCTTACTTTGTGAAGAACTGCCCCAGTTATCAGCATCAGGTCAATTTGGTGACAATAGGCTAGAGGTCCAGATGGTAGACCTATGGGAACCACATTGTCCCGGAAACCATGAATAATACATCAATCATCCACTCAGCAAATGTACACGCACTGCTACGTCCACTGTCTATTTGAATGCTGAAATTAAAACAAACACACATGCAGTCACCCCCCCCCCCCTTCATATTACAAGTGGATTAGATGTTGATGTATAGACTTACTGCATGGTTACATTCATATACCAATCCAATCCTTTGCAATAGAGTTATATAATATACCAGCCTATCAAGCAATCTCTCAATGTCACTATCAGTCTATCTATACAATATAAGTGAGTTGGCATTTGGAAACGGCTCCATATGGGGGGAAAACTGTTGTGTAGAATTTGAGGAAGGTGGAAGACCATGCAGGGGGGGGGTGGTGATGACTCAGGTTGAGATGCACATATGGAGAGAGAGAAGAACCAAGGAAGGTGAAAATAAGATGCAGGGCCTGTCTGGGTGGAGGGAGACGGATGCCTTTTTTCAATGCACACCCCTACAGGAAAGCTCCCTGAACATTGCTGCTTTGTTTTCACTCCAGACTTGTGCGTGAGAGAGCACTATGCTCCTTGCTCCTGATTCTCTCTCTCGCTCTCTCATGTGGAATCATGAGGTTTCATTAAAAACTGCTATCCTCAAAGGATCATCTAAGAGGGGAACTCTACACTTCATGCTGCCTCTTTGATAGATGAAAATAAGTCGAGAGAGATAGAGGGGGCGGAGCGATCTAGCAGCAGCTTGTAAATAGTCACATTCTCAGGAGACTAAAGCAGATGTATCAGAAGTTCAACAAAAATGCCCCCCCCCCCCCTTGAATGAAGCATTCTAAGCAAAATAAAATGGTGTGGTCATGGAAAGTCTAGCACTATGACGATAGTGGTTAAAACACTGACAAGAATTATAAAAACAAGCATAGGAAGGAAAGGAGAGTCTTTCCTTAAAAGGCTAGAATTTTTTTTTTTTTTCATTCAGGAAACATTGATGCTATTTTCTTCACCAAGTTCACATTTAACAACCACAGTGACAGAGGAATGCATGTCTATAGTGAAGCTGTACAGGAATAAAATGCATTTCAAACCATGGTCTGTTTCAAAGAGCATTAGGCTCTGAGCCTAAGTGTTATCAACCTTCCGTGCAGCTCTGCCACTGCTGTTATCTCTACAAGCATATAAATAAAACCTACTGTGTATGGACACAAACTAAGCACTTTTCATGAGAGCTTAACAGTACTGTCATTGAATGCTTTCATTGGTATGCACATGTTCACAAAGGTCAAGTGGTCAAATAAGGGCCTCTGAAGAGGCATAAATGCAAATGCTTTGCAGTAGTAAGGAAGGAAAACGTGGACATGCATTCTTAAATCCATTTATGTACACCATGTACACAAGATCTATGTGCATGAGTTCTATGTATACTTGTCCTCTTAACAATAAATATTATATTTAACTTCAAAATGTGTAATGTGTAATTATTGTTGTCATTGATTACATTATTGTTATTACTAATATGTTTATGGTTGAATTTGTGGTTGGAATAATGCCATGCCTTTCCTTGATAATTAGCAACATTATGTCTGTGAAGATTCTCATTCATCCAGGTTGTGGTAGTCTTAGTGTTCAGGTAAGACCATTGTCTTAACTGAATACTATGACAAGTAAAAACATAAAATTATGTAAATCACATGACAATATGACAGTCCCTGCATTGTGATGTGTCTGTACATTTAAGTCATTCATAAATTGAGTCCTAGTCTATTTAAATCAGTTTGTTTTACTATTTCTTTCTAATTTTTACCATGTCACGACATCTGTCAATCATCCAACTAATTTCTAATAAAAAAATGAAAAATAAAAAAAAACATCAGAGTGCATCTGCTAATAGGTCTTATTCAAATCAGACAGGACATGTAAAATATATGCAGTGGGTTGGGCCTTGCAGGCATAACAAGAGCTATGCTATGAGTATTACTGACGTCACTGGTGTTGCTAGTCCAACCCCTCTAACCGAACGGATGGAAAATAAGCATTGAGGGGAAAAGATGAAGGACCATTTGACGGTTTTAGTGAAATGTCAACAGTCAAGCAACTTGATAAATGGAAACTTTATGTTTTAACAGCAAACTCAACAAAACCCTCAGCAAATTTCAAAAGTATATCTGTTCTAATGCAATTTGCTGGTTCCTTTACATGGTCATCAGACCTTGGAGCGTTTTCGACGGACTGGGCTTTGTAGGCTACATTTTGGAAAACAATAATGGTAACACTGCATATTGTTAAAATCGTGAAGACGTTCACGCACAATAGGCTATCAAGATGAGCCATGTATAGAAATAAGGGGTCATACCAATAACAGTCTGAATCAGCTGTAGCCTACCAAATCGGAATCGATATGCCGCACATCCAGATAAATATATCCGTGAACCATAAATACATCAGCAAAATGCATAATATCGACCTATGTTAATTCTCTGATATTAGGCTTAGGCTATAGGCGTAAATTAGACCGTGTTCCAACCGACTAAATCCATTAGATTCGGGACAGTCGAATAAGATGATGAATAGTTTTCACTAATAATCCACAATAGCCTATTCCTTTTTACCATAAATGCGTGAAATAATTCAAGAATAGATCATATTTCCTATGCACCATCAAAGCCATCCGCTTGCACAACGACGGCATTCAAAATATAATGATGACCTATTAAAGGATTGTCGACAACAGAACAAAATGCTAACTGCTGTCGCTAGCATCTGTCATTTAAGCACATCAAGGTTTCCGCAATGTAGAAAGCATATTTTAATCTGCAAGTTATTCCATTTCACTCGAATTGAGTTTACGCCAACAGAGTAGGCCTTATGTTTTGAACCAATATAACTCAAGATGTCAATCATCGAAGCAATAACGTTAGTAGTCTAACTGTTCCATCGTTCACAAAGACTTGATAACCCAATATATATATATGTATTTTTTTGCATTAGTGTGGTTTTGCTTACCTGCCCTTGCAGTATTATTCAACTTGTAAACGTGACGAGCAAACAGTAAAAACGACAGTAAAATCTTAAAGCATAGCTTTAGGTAGCTTTATATGAGGTAGTTATTATACTATAATTAAAATAAAAAGATATTCTTCTTAGAAGAAATGCAACGTGTAAATCTACGTTTACACCAATGTTTACGATTACAATATCTGCTTTTTTAAACGATTTTCTGCAGATATTCCCTAATGTTATTGCTGCGCCCAGCTGATCCTCGGATCAGAATATAGAACGTACAAAACAGCTGATTGTGAGATCACAATACTCCTAGCAACGCCCATGCCCACGCCTCCTCGAGGCATCCAACCAATCAGAAAATTACACAAGCTTCAGAGCTGGACCTTAAGGTAATGGGATGGGGGATGGGGGTTGGGGAGTACGCCGTCAACCTGTGATGCAAAGTCCTTTCTGATGTACTGTTCCCATTCGGGATATCATGTTGCAAAGTGTGTTTTATCTCTGTCACTTGAGTTGCCATTACTTCAAGTACTTTACCACAACTTCCTGAATGTGATGTAGACTGTACAAGGTCTTAATGATTAATCCTGGCACAGCTATAATGTCGAAGAAGCATCTGCATTCAATAAACAAATAGTCAGAACAGTCACAATCAGAGAATCTATGTAGGCTACATGTGCACATTTCAAAAGTACATCAGTCATTACATTAATATTTTGGAGGAATAGGGTGATCCCAACATTCCTTCAAATAGAGCTCTCAAGAGTCTGCAAAATGTATAACTTATTATTGACATATTAATGTAAATCCTGACCACAACCATTTATACTATTTTTGCCCATGAGACATGTCTTCAGTTTCCAACATTGAACATACATACAACCTCAAAAATTAATAATGTATTTTTTAAAGTATAAAATATTTAGAAAGTAGAATATGCTCATGACTGCCTGACAGATTGTGTAATAACATCACCCAGCTGCAGCGAACACTGTCACTTTAAGTCCAATTTGTAAACATTGCCAGACCCCTCCCTCTTTATCCTGTTCTCTCTGTCACTCTCACTTGCCCAGGACCATCTACAAGAGCACAGCCAATGGAATTCTGTGAAGTATGAATGCAGTGTTTGGCCATCCAATAGCAGTTGGAGTTTTTCTAAAGCAAACGTGGCCCCCTTCGGTCACAACAAACACTGAACTGTGACCCTAACCCCTTCTAACTCAAAATTTTTTTATCGAGTTTGATAAGTCTATTTACAACATATGAACTAGCTTATGAGATCCCTTTATAACACTACCTCTGTATTTCAAAGTGGTTTAGGACTATAATTTGGTGTGTCATTGGCATGTCAATAAGCCCTTGACCCTGCATGCAATTGATTATTTCCCTTAACCGGTTTTTATTTAGATGTACAATGAAGCTTTTGTCGACAAAAAGAAACAACATAATGCAGTTCTAAAGCATAAATGAAACAGTAATGGTAGATGCTCCATGCCTTTTTTTAATTAACATAAATATTGACTCATTTTAAAAAGTTTGGATTTATATCGTAAGTACAGTAAATCCAATAAAGATGTGAATCAAAGAAACAGAACATTTTCTGAATATATATTGTTTTTATAATATCTCCAGGGTTACATAATTGTATTGAGTTGAAGCACATCATATCATACCTTTGACCTCTATTGCAACAGGTCACTATTTCACCATCTCCTAGTACATGTGCACTTCAGCTTACAGGATCATGTTATGTGTCTGCCATGGAATAGGCTAGTAGTATTGTAGTACAACACTAAATGCTAATGCTCACACCCACCACTGGAAAAGAGGGAAATAGTATGCACGAGCACTGCCGCCCACACACACACACACACACACACACACACACACACAGAGGACCTTGCTAGGGAAAGAAGGGCTTATGGTCCAGTCACTGGCAGGTTAAAGCCTATTACTTGAGGATACAGTGCCGGCCAACCAGGCCTGTGATCATACCATGGCCTGCCTGACTCAGAACCAATAGAGGGAGGGGCAACAACAGTAGCGGCATGAACACCAGGAACTATAAACAAACCAAGTTCACAGTATACATCCAACAAACACTTGCTGCCAGCCATTTATAATGAATATAATAAATTGAATAAAACTGTGCCTATAAGACTGAAGACCAAGACAGAATACCTTAGAATCATAGAATACCTTATGTTTAACTACCTAGAATACCTTTAAAATGCACTCTCTCTCTCTCTTTCTACTGCAGTTTTATCACACTCTTGCAGTATCAGCTTCTCACAACATCCTGTTTGCAAGTCAGCAATATACACTTTTAGTAAGGCTTTGATTGTGTAGTAGCATCAATATAAATCTTCATTTGTAAGTTGCTTTTTTTTTTTTTAAAGTGCTAAATGCAAAAATGTGCTTAGCTGTTGAAATGGTTAAATAGTGACCATTTTTAATTAGTTTCTTTGTATATGTCAGTGTATTGATACACTCCGACCAGAGTTGGCAGCAATGCTGTGGTATATAGTGTTGTGTGTGCCCTGGGTAAGTCCATCCGTTAATAGCATGGTGTAAACATTTAATTAAATACAATTAATATATTGATTTCATACATTCAAATGAGATAGTGTAGCCTTGCTGCGATTCAGAATGTGTTGCGTGTGCCCTCTGGCCAGCTTTGAGCCTGTGAGTTAATGTGCCCTTCAGCAGCTGAGAGCTGGCTTGACCCATGGCACGTCTTTAAACGTGTCCTGCTGATGCAAGTGATTCACTGAGAGAGAGAGCGCCCTCAATATATATCTGTTTACACCTGTCTGTCTATGCACTTGTGTTTGTGTGTGTGTGCGTGCATGTGGCGGTGCTTGTGGCTTTATGTAGATAGATAGATAGATACTTTATTGATCCCCAAGGGGAAATTCAAGAATAATAGGTTAAAGCCTATTTCTTGAGGATACAGTGCCAAGAATATGTGTGTGTTTACGCCGGTCTGCTGTCATTAACTGACATAAAAAACAAGTTCAACTTGTTCCACCCCTCCACTCTGTGTGTCTCCATGAACATCAGCTGCCTTGTGCGCAAATGTCAGACGATAAAGCTGAGCTTGATAGGCAGGGCTAAGGATGGAATGCCAATGAGTCACCAGCAGGGTGAGATGAGGCCTATTGTGTTACTGCGAGCGACACAATACAAGAGGTCTACAGCTTTTCCTTTTTTCTTGTCCTCAGAGTGTCAGGTTTTCAAGTGCAAAGCCAGAAATCGGCTAGAAAACAGCAAGCTCCTGACTTCTTATAACAGATCCATAGATAATGAAAGCATATGGGAGACTGAATTAGAAGATAGAGAGCACAAACAACACAGGCATTATTTAGGTGTTTTCAGCTCCAGGGGAAAACTCCTTGACAACAGTTATCATAGGGAGAGGAAGACAACAACAAACTCAAACAATGGGACATTCAGGCTATTAGTTAGCTTGTTTGCAACTAATCTTTTTTTCTCAACTTCCTCCACATATTTTGTCCTCTAAGGCATGTGCTTTTGTGGATGTTCAAGTCTCAGCTGGCTGGAATGAGAAAGAGGGTGAGACAGAGAGGGAGATGAAAGAGAGAGAGAAAAATGAGAAAATGAGAAAGAGACACATTCCTGCCTTTCTCATGCACCTGAGGGGGGTGGGTGGTTTGAGGAAGTAGGGGAAAGGTCACAGAGCTCTGTGGGACAGCCATATTCCACGGCAACCATCAGCTGATAGGTGTGGCAGCCTGAGTCTCTGTCTGTGTGTGTGTGTGTGTTTCTGTGTGCCTTTGCCTTGTCACCTTGAGCTTAGCTTCTGTTACACTGTTGGCATAGCCGATTTTTGACACCACACTGAGGTCGCTGGTGTTGGCTGTGGCTTGATCTGGACTGCATGCTTACGCTCTGTAGGCGGTGGGAAATGACAGTTCTGGTTGGAACTGTGACAAAACTCAGCGACTTGATAGTCTATTACAGCTGGTCCTGTAAGAAAATATTTCTGGTTTCAGATAAGTGAGGTAGATAGACAATCGTGTTGCAAACAGTCAACTGATATTCCTGGTGCTGTTATCACCTTGGCTGTCCTTTGAGTGTCGACTAGGGCTCATGTGACCAGATTGGATGCTTCCGCACTAAAAGCAGAAAACAGGATTTGCTAGTGGACAGGTATGGATGGTCTTAGAGATAAAGATCTCAAGTGGACATCTCTGGAAGTGTAAAAGTATGGAGGGGCTTTAAAGAAACCTGATGACATAACAAGCTCTAGGCAAGCAAGAAAGAAAGATGGGGGTGGGGAGGAGAGGCTGGTAGAGGTGCAGTCACTCCAGCTTCAGCAAGCTTGATTCTCCAGGCCATCTTTTCACTCAAGCCCATCATGGAACCTGATGCTTGCAGTCTTCACATTATGAAAGGATTGGTTGTGCTGATTAGCAAATTATTTGGTCATGTCAAAACTCTGGGGAGGACATTCACTTCACCAAACCTGGACTCCTTATAGTCAAACATACATATCAGTTTGCATACCCGGTTTAGCACAAAAGAAACATGAAAACAGTAAAGAAAGAAAACAGTAAACAGCAAGAAAACTGTAAGTAAACAGTCACATAAGCACATTGAACATAGACAAAATCACGCATTCATTAAAATAATTAAAACATGAAGCTATAAAGATTCACTCAACACGAATACATAGATTTTGACAGAGAGACAAAAAAATGCAAGGAATTACCTTTGGAAGGGGCACTCTGTTGGATATGTATACGTCTATAATTCTATGCTCTGTCGGATGTCAGATCCCGTTCTGGCTATTATAGATTTTCAGAATATATTTCCACTGTGTGTTTCTTCATTTTCTTCATCAAGTTTTTATTTTACTTTCACACAGGCACTTTTTCCTGTTTGTTTTTGACTGTGCTGTACATTGCCCCTCCTCCACCTCAACTCGACTGTACTCACACACACACACACACACGCCTCTCTCTCTCCTCCTATCTTACCCACTCACTCACTCTCACTCTTTCTCTGGTTAGTGTGCAATGTGATAAAAACTTTAGGCACATTTGTCAGTGAACACGGGCTATCCCTCTTCTACACTATCACATTGCTACAGCCTAGGCCATGGTTGGACTATCTGAAGAAAACATGTTTCAGCACTGGGGCACTGGGACATGTAGCCACCATTCTCTGTTTTCAACAGTTACATCATAGCAGACTCTGCCCATGGAGACCTGTGGTGAAGGCTGTCTGTTTCTCACAAACTCTGTGAACTGTTTCTCACAAACCCTGTTAACCTATTGTCCCAGATGTGGTGTCCAAAACAAAACAAACAGAAAAAGCACTTGTTTGACTTTGTCTGTTTACTCAGAAGAGTCTTGTGAGGGAGAAGCCGGTCAGTGACACTGACAGTGACTGAACAGCACATATACTGTAGATACATTATGTATCTAAGAGTCATGAGGTAATTTAATTATTCATTATTCAAATTTAAATCCTACAACTCTGTACATTTGGCACTAATCAGCATTTAGATTGTTGTCATGAGAACAAAACTATTTGTATGTTTTGTATGTTCATAGATGTGGAAGTTCTTATTTATCTTTGTTTGCACATAGAGCAGTACAAACACTACTCAGCACACTATCTGGCAAGCTGTGGAAAGGCTATACACTGCATCAGCAATGACTTAACCAGACCCATTGTTCAGACATCATCCCACGGGCACTTCAATAATGATAATAATAAATAGTAAGACCCAGGCTTCTCTTTGTCTCCATCCCTTTTAAGGCTTTGCTATTTCCTCTCTCTCTCTCTCTAGTCTGGTTTGGTCTGGTCTGGTCTGCTCCACCCTTGCAGAGACTGATCCCATTCGTACCCAGCAGACAGAGGCCTGAGATCTGCAGAGATCAGGATCAAAGGGACACGGCAGGACTCAACTAAACTAGAAAGATCATGTCTGCAGTGAATAGCGATCATTAGAATAGAAGTGAGACACAGACAAAGAGACAGACTTCTAAGAACTGTGTTGTGGTCAAAGCACTCCTCCTGCTAATACACTAGAGAGAGCAAGTCTAACTTTGGTCCTCTCCCATGTTCACTTGGCGTTGACCTCCATGTGTGTGTCCCTACAAGGCCAACACAAACAGGCACGGCAAGGGTGTCCTTGGCTTTGGCCAGCCAACGTTTCAGAGACCCAGGGACACACTGTGCTCTCTGAGGGATCTGTTCCAGCAAGGCAGGCCCAGACTGCACACTTCCAAAGGGGAATGTTATGAAACTTAACGAGTGGGCTATTTTAATCCCTATGGTGGATTAGGATATTTTAGCTGATGAGAAAGTGCTGCTCTCTCTCTCAATCACACACTCTCTCGCTCTCCTCTCCCCCTCCCCATCTCTCTATCTGTCCTCTTTCTCTCCTTCACTCTTATTTTTCCTTTTTCCTCCATCCATGACTGTACTTTCTCTTCTCTCTCTGCATCTCTCATTTTGACATCTCTCTCGCTCTCGTGTCTCTCTTGCAGTCTGTTCCTCCTCTGACTAACCTTTCCCCCTTTCCTCAGTCCAAAGTGATCACCAGATGCCCGGACAGAAGATGAGATTTCAGCAACAGCCCCTGTGCAGCACAACAAAACGAAGCCTCTGGACTAAAAATAACCTTCTCACTGCAGTATGTTCAAAAGCCACGCAGCTTAATCTGAGACACCAAGGCTGGGTTGCACCACTGTGGTTTAATTTTGAAACTGGATTATATCACAGTTTGCTGCCTAATTATGTAGCACCAAACTGAAGCCGGGTTTAAATTTAGGTTTCATTACTGTCTGATTATTTCTAAACCACAGGTAAACTCAGGCTTAAAGGAGTGAAGACACATTTTTTGACCATCAGAAATTGTTCTTCAAGGCTCATTAATAGTGTATGCAAATGTGTGCGTCTGAAAATGACCCAAGAGCACAGTTAGAGCGTAGCTTACAGGCTCATTTAAAAGGCAAAGAAACTATTAATATTTCCCACCCCCAGGCAAATTCATGAAGCAACAGGATTGAGAGCCCAAAAGTTCACAGGTCGAAGTCTCTGTGCTACATAGGAACGAACCCAAACCTAAGATTGCATAACCCCCTCGATGTCAAGGCCTGAAATAACCTGACGTGTCTGCCATCTTCAGTTACTGGCAGTTCAGCCAAGGGTCCCTGTCTAGCTAGCAGTAACTCATGGTATGTATGCGCCTGGACTCTCTGTCCCAGCTGTGGCACAAACCAGGTGCTCAGTGGACAAGTGTCTGTAAGTTGTTTAAGCAGATGTTTCATTTAGGTCACTTAATAAGTGTGCTATTACAACTAGCACTTTCTATCAGAGGAATTCACAGCACTTAACATTAAAGGAATTCAAAAGTGATTACAGAACAATTTTCCATTACTGCAAACCATGACTGACTAATGTGCAAGATTAGCTGTCAAAAAAGGTTAGATTTGCTGTCAATCAAAAAGGTTATTGTTTGTAAAGTCCTTCTTTCTGTTTGAGAGGAAAGAGATAGAAAGCCTTGTTTATACGGCTGGAGTATAAGGACTGCTGCCATCAGCTGTGTTGATGCTGGATGTATCCCTTTCGGCAGGGTAGTATGACCTCTTCCCTCGTCTCCTCAACATGAAACACAAGATCTCACCCGACCCAGGTCCAAAAACGCACAGTGTATACTACACACACACACACACACACACTCCACTGGGCACACACTCCATGTCTAAACTTGCCAGTGGACTGTTTTCTGACCCTTGTGAGGAGCATCACCTTTGACCCATTTGCTGGGCCAAGGGCCATCCATACATTCGAAACCATGGTCGTATATCTTTCAGTCTGTCTGTGTTAGAGGTCTGCGCGGGACAGAATTATCAGTCCCGCTCCCGCCCGCACCCGCATTGTGCTATCCCGCTCCCGCCCGCACCCGCAAAGAATTGTAATTTTCACTCCCGCTCCCGCCCGCACCGGCAATATTTTGTCCCGCTCCCGCCCGCAAAAATCCTGCAAGAGGGACGTTGGCTTAATTTCTATCTCACTGAAAGGCCTCTTAATTGGCTGAACTTTTTGAAGTTTATCGAAGAGCTCTGCACTTCCGCGGGTGTACCACTACGACCGTCCATCACGTTGATTCAACATTGAATTTCGGTCGTCTAGGCTACATCTGCAAGTTTTAATGATTTTAGTAACAGTAAATGAAATATTCAACACAAATTATGTATGCTAGGCATTTGCATATTTTATTTTACACTCATATTGTGTTTGCGGGACTGCAGTTTATCATCCTACCGCCCGCTCCCGCATAGTGCAGTCCCGCTCCTGCCCGCGATGAGCTTTCAAATTTATTCCCGCATTGCACTGTTTTGCGTTGGGTCCCGCGGTACACCCGCGGGAGTGCAGGCCTCTAGTCTGTGTCCTCCTCATGTTCTGGTCAAAGTTTTGGTAAAAGTGGGTCAATTTGTATTCCGAGGCCATCAGCACTTGACTTCACACGGTTTCATCATACTGCAATAAGACTCAAACATGCAGAGCACACAGTTCTGTTATTGATCACGGCACTCTGTGACCCATTGCAACACACATTATCTTAGTGCAAGTTCCAGTGCAAGTTCACCTCAATTCCAGGACACGACTCAGGCAACCAGACATTTGAACAAGTATAGGATGTGTTATTATTGTATCCTAGAGGAACTGTATAGGCACAATAACCTGCTTGGGTGTGGAGACACCCTAGACATACAACAACTGTTTCATCTTATCACCATGGCAATGGCAGGACAACTTTGTTCTGTGATAGGCTGCTCTAGCTCCTAGCGTGTGACTGCAGAACACCAATGACATTTTTTTCGTACAAGTGGCCTTCTCAGTAGACAGTAGCAAGGTACAAGATCCGGCTCACATTCCAAGCATGCAACAAGCCATGTCATGTCTGTTGCTCTTTGATTTTTAGGAGATGACTAAAGACCTTTGGGTGAATGAGATACCAGACACTCCCCTGGGTGTGAAAGAACTGAAGGGGTGAACACATCACTGTCTACATTTCTCTCAAAACAAAGACACAAGATGAAAAAACAAAACAGTACAAAGAGGTTATAGATTTTTATTTATAACATATTACATATTAACATATTAAAAGAATGAGAATTTAATGTCATTCAAATTTACATTTAGCATGCCCAAATGTTTCAAAAGATTGTTTTATTGAAAAGTAGAGAGGGCACACTCTGACTCTGGCATGCAGTTTATAACTTTTATACTTTAATACTGACTCACAATACCTCAGCTCAACTGCATTCAGACAGTAACACCTAGTAAGCATTATCCCTTCCCTTTGGCGTGATTTCTACTATTGGACTCTACTGACCTCTAGTGATAACAGACATTAAACACACTATGTAATAAGTAAACCAGTAGATGGCGATGTACAACAGCGTTAAACATTCCTCTCAAACTCTGAGTCCATGAAAAGTGATGGAAGGGTGGACACATACTCTAATGCAGGGGTCTTCAACCGGGGGTCCGCGGAGGTACTGCAGGGGGTCCGCGAAAATATTTCATCTGAGGCATTTTTTTTCTCTTCCAAAAAATAAAAATTGTCATAGTTAACATAATGTTCAAAAGAAAATTGCTTCATATTCGTTTTTAAATAACACATTGTAGGCTACCCATGAATCATGCATGTGATCATGTGATCCCTGTGTTGCTAACCTATGCCAAAACACATTAGCATTCATAAATGTACAAATACAGGTCACCATTTCAGCCTGAGCCTGATGTGACACTGCCTCGCAAATTCCGTCCGTCCTAGAATAGAGAAGCTCTGTTCCACTCACCAGGTTCAGTGCTCTCACTAGGACCTGGTAGCTGATCAGTTATCTTTAATTCTTCGTCCCACTAGGCCTATAAAAAAATGTGACCCTTGTGATCTTTTTTTTTTATTTGAGTTGGATCATCGCGATTAAAGAACACTTCCCCCCGTGCGTTTTAGTTAAATAGCTTCGTATTCAGCAAACTCGTTCTTTTCATTCCGGGAGATAAATTACGTTTGATTCGTCTGTTCAGTGTCGGGACTGATGGACCCTGAACTGCGGGGTATTTGTTCTGTGTGATGTTCTGCTTTGTTTTTTTTTTTTTATGAGAGTCTGCGGTCTTTGCGCTTCAAGGCGTTCTGCACGAATTCATTCATCCAACGTTCCATCACAATAAAACGATAACGATAATCTCATGTGTTTGTGTTTCCTTCTGAAAGACAAAGTTATTTTACACAAGAGGAAGAGGTTTTCTGTCTTTATCAGTTTGAGCTAATTAAGCTTTGCCTGAATTTAGCTGAATATATCCAGCTAGTTAACCCTTGTGACATTCATTCTGTTATAGGGCGAATTTATGCAACTATGTAAAGAAACGAGTTTAGAATGTGTGCGTTCGTGTGTGTGCGTGCATGCATGTAGGCACTCGACTGACGGTCCAAATGACGGCAGGATTTGAGGTGGGCCAGGTGTGTATGGAGTAAGATAGCTGTCAAAAAGTTTCTTTTCTCAACAAGTAATGCCTGTGAATGGGGCGATGACGTATTTTGACAGTTGAGTAACGTGTGCAAAGTGGTATCCATAATATTGAGAGGCGTATTGAAATTTTGATTTTGTACTTGTAATTTTGAGTTTTAAATTTTTTTTCCATCCGTATTCTGGTGGATAACATACACACACTTTATTTTATGCATGACTGAACTCATTTGAGAAGTCACAAATGTTTATTTTATGCACAACTAAATACGCACGTGTATCAAATATATGGACACGAATATTTTGGCAGCTATCTTATCCCACAGGTGTGGGGGTCCGTGTTCAGTCGCTCTCACAGCCAAGGGGTCCTTCAGCTGAAAAAGGTTGAAGACCCCTGCTCTAATGGCAATACTAGACTAGACAAAAATACTCGCAAAAATATGACATTCATATAGTGTTTAACTATAAGGCTACGGGGTGTAATGATGATCAATGACAAACTGAAGATGTGGTGCCATTATGCCAAGACATGACTTGGAACTGCTGTAAGACAATAGGGAATACAAGAAAAAGGCATTCATTAAACATTTATTTCATTTATTTACACAGCGCCACTTTAATAACTGCCAAGGCAGTCCGCTTTAATAACTGCCAACTTCTCATGTCACTGTAATGTGCCATTCACTCAGTCCCTCCATGAACAAATGCTCCAGCTCCATGGCTCGACAGACAAGTGTTTAATGTTATGCACACAGCACACACTGAGGACAAGATCAGACATCAAAGGCCAGGCAGCAGGTGTTGCGTCTCACCCAGCCTGGCTTAAGATGGCTGACATAGCAGAGACCACCCCCTCAAGTCACTGCACGCCGAAGGCACCCCACCAGCACGAAGCTCTTTAAACTCAATATGTGCAGTGATGCCTAGATAAACAGAAAACCCAACCAATGGCTCAGAATGTGACATGTAAAAGGCAAAAGCTGATGGAGGTAAGAGCCATGTTAAATCACAGCCAAAATTACATGCAGGGACTGAGCAAACAAATAAACAGGAATAAACAACTCTTTTACAACCCTAGAATCTATGAGTCACACACTTACATTGCAGATGTGGTCTAAAAAAAAGACACATTACACAGTTCTAATGTACGCTGACCATATCCTGATAGTGTACTATTTTCAGAAGAATATTATCAATTACATAAAGAATAAAAAAAAAGGTTACACATTTCACAACTAAAACCATTTGAGTGTCACCCCCTGTTCACCCTTAGCAGGTGTACCATGCATGGGCTGCCCTGCGGGCTGTGTTGGATGCAAGACCTCTCTGCAGGGAGAGTGCTTAAGGTCAGCTCCTGCCCTGTGCTGGCATCCACTTGGTATGAGGAACATGCCCGAGCCAAGCCCAACACGGCTCTGCATCCTTCCACGTGACAGTGGTTTGGGCCGGTGGGATTGTGGTACCTCCACCACGTTCTCCTTCGCTTTCCTTGTCCCGCTCTGGCCATCCTCCTTCGTTTGTTGCCCAGACTGCGGCCCAGGAAGAGCTCCCGGGTGCGCTGGTGGAAGCGTCGGTCCTGGATGCTGTAGATGAGCACGTTCCAGCCACTGCTGCATGCCAGGATCCAGAAGGCATAGAGGGAGAAGTGGCACCATTCAGCCGGCCCATCAGCACACTGCCCATCACCAGCACAGCCACCGGCACGAAGGATGTGCAAAAGAACACAGTCAAGATGGCAATAGTCTTTGCGGCCCGGATATCCGAAAAGGAAGGCCCGCTGGACACGGGCACCCTGGCAGTGGCCTCCTGTGCCCGTTCCTGACAGAACCGCCGCACGGCAGAGAAAGTGACCGCATTGACCACACAGGTGCCACCCAGCATTGTAAAGTCAAAAATAGGGAACACAAGCATGACGTTGGCCACTGGGCTATAACTATCATGGTGAAGGCGATGGTGTTGGCAGGGGACATAGTTGCACATCTTACTGCAGGGACTAAACTCTAAAGTTATGTCCTCAGACATGAGCAGAGGGGTCATAGCTATATGGAGAAGCAGGTGAGCCAGGTCAGAGTGATGAGGCCTAAAGTTCGCTCTTTGGTCACGATCATGTTCTTTTGGAGTGGTCTGAGGACAGTGATACCCCGCTCCAGTGACAGGAGGAAGATGGTGGTGATGGACACCAGGGGGCACCAGGCAAACAGGGGTCCCAAGATGAAACACGGCTGAAAGCTCTCAGACAGAGCAGAAATGTTGGAGCCTAAGATTGAACTTTGACCCCTTGACATCATCAGACGCATCTATCTCGTTGTAAACTGAGTATGGCATGACGAAAACACCCACAGCTAGGTCTGCGGAGGCCAGGGACACTTTGAGGTATCCCTGTGGAGTGCGGAAATGTCTGGAGCCTAGAAAAACGGTCAAACTCAGCACATTCCCCACTGTTATGACCAAAGCTAGGAGCAACATTAGGGAGATGCTTAGCATCTCATAATGGTCAGAGGCAGCTGTAAGATTACTCTGCATGTTTGCATCATCAGACAAAACTTCACATTATATGCCTGAAAATATCCACATGCATTATTTTAGAGGAAGATGTTCTGTCTTTCTGTCTTTATCAGATGCATGTCCATTACGCTACCTGTTAAAAATACAGGGGTTTGAGAATCTAAAATAGGTCTAGTTAAAAGCTTTGAAGTACTATATAATACTATATAATTAAAATACTATATCTTACATTTACTGCATAAGAAGCTATCCTAATTTAAGTTACATGCTGCTATAATAACTACAAACGCGATTTAAACATAACCGATTTTAACATTTTGTTTGTGAACATGGCTGAAAAAAACAAATCAGCTGATTTTCTCATTCAACCAAGTAAAAGTAAAAGTAAGGCAGAGGGAAAACACTTACCCGCGAGACCGCAAACGGCTGTTCCATCTTGGTGGCTTCAAAAAAAATATAAATCGAGTCAGGTACAGGTAAGTGCACGCGTGCACGTTTATGAAATGAGCATTTAGCCTTTTTTATGCTGCGCCTGTCTAAGAATAACTTTTGTGCAATTCTAACGTCTCTCGTGTTTAAAACAAAATATGTTCCTACTTAAGCATCTTGTCGAATTACACTTAATATTCAAAATATTTCGGTACGGTTTGCACTTACACTGCGTAGACGTTATAGTTGGCTACCAACTCCCCACTGCTCTTGCGTCATGTTATACATAAAAGAGAATTTATGTGTAAATTTCAAATATTCGAAAACGATTTAAATGCAGGCTTGCGTGCATCTATATTACATTTGAATATTGTTTCAAAATACAGGGAAACGAAATTGACTGTAAATTGACTATAAATGACAATACCATTCCATCATGTCATCATATGATGCCCCAATGCACTCTCTTACTGATGACTTCTGACTTTCTTTTTCTGGTGAGGCAGTTCAAAGAGCTAAGGTAGTCATGCAGCATACAGAGGTTTTGATGTGTTCATAGTGAAAGGGGAATGAGAGACACAAGCAAGGAAGCAAACACACACACACAAAGTTCAAATGACTGTTGTCATGGTAGCCTGATGTATTGTTGTATTCTTTTGGTCCATCTCTGTTTCCCCAAACAGCTTCTCCTTTGAAATTTCAAATTCAAAACATGACTGTCGAGTAGTTTGGTCTAATCATAATGTTAATGTAGAGTATTGATTATGCATGCAGTGTCTGTATCCTGGACTACTGAGTGTGTCTGGGGGAGCGAGTGAAGAGGATAAAAAGGTGACCATTTGAGGCTTCGTTTGAATGCCAATGAAAACACCTTTCAAGCCTATTCACTCAACCCACCACAATCACCTGTACTGTTTAAAGTATAGAACTCTAGGTGTCAGTATAGAAATTTAGATCTGTTTTTAAAGGCCCACTATGGTACATTTTTCATTTAATTAATCTGTTTCATACTGTTTAGGATGCTAAAATGTGTCATTACACGGCGAACGAACGGTGTAGAATGCGCCACTGTGGCCTATAGCGGTAGATACAGCACTCCAATAGAATGCAGTGCAATACAATGCAATACAGCGGTCTATAGAGGGAGCTTGTGAGAGAAAAAAACAGAACGTTGCTTAGCCCTGCTTTAAATTTACTGTGATCACATTCTTCCCACATCAGTGTACTCTTCTTCAGAAGGGGGATCATAAAGGTTAGTACTTCCCTTTATGGATGACATTTATGTGTACATTCACCTGAGTGCCTTTACATGGACTTAAAAGAAATACCATTCCCTTTACAAGCAACACTTCAGTGGAGGAGCAAAGTCGCCTACATGTTTTGGAGTCATATAAGAAACTTGCTAACTACTTGATCCAATGTGCCAACCAAATTAGAGTGGAGCCAAATGATGTAAACAGGCTAGTTTGTTGTTTTTTTCCCCTCTTTCCATCACCCTCTCTCTTGGGGGGCATTTGGGAGGGTGGGGGAGAGGGTAAAGTGAGGGATCATTAAGTGAATTCCTGGCTTCTCACCGAGCAGAGATTCCCCCCATATGGTTAAGCTTAAATTCCAGAGGGATTCTCCCTAAGCAGAGCCTACCTTATCTAACCCCTGCTGTTTTGGCCAGACCAGAGATAAAGGCTTTCCTCCCTATCCTAAACCTAAACCAGCAAAGCACAGCACCTCATATGTAGAGGAACACTAAAAAAGCTGCATTTTCATCATAATGGGCCCATTAATGTGAAGACTGTTTCTATTTAAAGCTACCACAGAACCGGCTTTCTGCGGTATGCATGTGTGTGCACGTATGTGTCTTTCTCTTAATGGCCGGATGCTTAAAATGAAAGACCAGGGTCATTTCGAGTGACAGACTGCAGACAGACTGTGAGGGAAGGTGAGCCTTCAATTTCACAGTTTAGAACAGGAAGTACTATTGGGTTTGCATCATTCAGAACTGTTTGAATCATACATTGAAAAGATGTTTTGGTGACTGCAACCTTGAACAAATTTTCATTCAATGCCTAATAATAGTGAAATGAAGTTATAACTTTCTTTAGCCTTTACACACCTTGGAATTTAAGGCATAATTTTGTAGAGATCCCAACAGATCCTAAATGCCACTCAAGAAAAGATGATCATAACCCCCACCCCCACAGACACACCACAGTGCCACATAGATGTTTTTATTTCAGGACTAGTCAGGTTAGTGACCCTATGTCAAGTGATCCTGCTGACGCCTGTGCACATGGCTGATTTAGCCAATTTGTTTCAAACTCAGCGATTGGCGGGGGGGTCAGGGCAGTGAAGGGGCAGACAGATAAAGAAAAAGGGAGAAAGTTGCAGCCAGCTGACATCATTCATTACCCTTCACACTCTAACATTATTTTGAAGTAGGCTGCCCCCCTGAGGTGATTAGTCTATCTCTACAGTTCTGTTCTTAATTGCATGTAAATCATCTAGTCTCAACTAAAGAGCACTAGACCTCTGTGCTCTTTGCTAAAATCTTTGAACTGCTACAGCCAACACAATAGTCTATAAATCATTCAAACATTCATCTACACAACCTTTGTGAGAGTAAGATGAGTTTAATACAAGCAAGCAGTGAAGCCATACTGTTATTAATTGTATTTTTAGTTTTTAAAATTATATAAAAAAATAAACTGCCAAAGTTTCATGCCAACATTCAAAGCTTATAATATAAATTCAAATTTAAAAATCCAAATTCAAATGTATAAAGTATATATATAATGCAAAGTTTGTTACTGCTGAAACTGTGAACAAGCTATGGCAAGACTGTAACAGGCAACCGGAGTGCACCTTACGTGTACCTCAGTTGCAAAAACATTCCAGTGGAAGCATATATTTACACCAGTGCAGACCATTCCTCACCTCCCTAGAAACAACTCCAGTGACTATGGAAAAGTCAGGAGACGGTCTGACCTGGGCTGCCTAAATAGTCTTTTTTCATGGCCTTTGTGGGAGACATGCACACTCCCTTGGGCAACACAAGGAGAACATCTGTTCCCAATAGAGAACATTTTTACGGTTTTGCGTTCTCTGTCTCCTGGTGTCATCAGGTCACCCCTAAGCTTGGTCAGAAAACACAACCTGTGGCTTCTCTCTAATGTTGAATGACAGGCATAAAAGTGTAACACAATACAGGTGCAAAATAAGGTTATTGTTTCATTAATGTAATTATAATTAAACCACCAGTAACCGTCAATTATTGGTTTACATGATTATTACTTATCACAAACACCATATCACATTAATAAAATGAGAATGTACACAGATAAAACAAACACTGTGCAATATGGAAAACCTAACCCTGAAGTGTATTGAATATGACTATAAACTGAAAAATGTAATTTCATTTTAAAAGCTTGTACAAAGTATAGTTTATAGTTATGTATTATTTCGGTTTTAAATAAAATGGTGTGCCCTGTTTAACTATTGTAAAGGATCGCAACACTATGCAAAGTCAACATGTTTGAGTGAGTGTGAATGGTGAAAGCTGTACATCTGTGTAACTGTGATAACAACTCATTCAGACATTCCACCTGAGATCATTTTCATCAGGTGCAAGTCTTTTGTAATTAAAAACATCTATTGTTATGTAGGATTGAAACATTCACGGGGATAGTGGCACGGCAATGCATGACGGACAAACGGAGTTGGCAAAATAGGATATCAACATACCCACAGAAATTAAACTATTGCGTTCATAGTGTCAAAAGGTGTAGAAACATGTGTAGTTTGTCACTCATGCCCGTTGGCATAGTTAGGCTCTTTTTTCGAGGAGTCCACGTCTATGTTATGTGTAATTACTTTTACAGCAGGCCCTCTCTCCTGACCCCAGTCTTCGCGGCGTCGGCGTGAACGCATGAACGATGTGTGAACTCTCCAACATGCCGCGACATTCCAACGCGCACGAACAATAGTGCACTCGGACAGGTGTACTATTCTTCGCAGCCCTTGGTCGGGCAGGGATGGCATCTTGTGGCTTCGCGCTTTTTGAGTGCTAAACAGGGCCACTTAAAACCGTGACATTCTTGATTGGCACATTGACTGGCACAATAAATTGGCAAAATAGCCTCATAAGCATGGTATGTTTTACGAACATCTCTAACGGCCAAAGCCATTGCTGATTCCTGTTTTACATACATATACTGATCAGAAATAATCGGCATCAATTTAGGGGCTTTTCGTTAACAACGCATCATTGTCCGTAAGAGCCAAGTTAATTTTTACCCCCTACACTGCGCGCACATGCGGTGGAACAGCGCTTCTTTTCATGCGAGGTTGTGAGCCTGCAGAAGTCCCGCAGCGCTTCAAGAAGGAACATGAGTTGAGAGCATGCCTCTTTGTGTGAGGGTGAAGCCGAAAAATGGAGCTGTTGTCTGCGAGGCACTTGTAAAAGTCTCCCTCTTTCTGTGAGAACTAAATGAGCTGCTTTGTGTCAATAGCCGAATCCAATCGTGTTACCATATAAAACGCCTGACGGTTTTACGGTATGACATAAACAGATAATCCCCAATAGAGAATACTTATATGTGACCATTTATCCCATATAGTCGGCAACCTACGAGGCAATGGACCCATGCAGTTTTTTATTGAGAGCAAATACTACAAAGCCCTTAATGGATATCAGTGATTTAGAGTATTATCAGGCAACGCTTAATATCCAAATTATATTTATTTTGATATCCGCTGTATATACAGGCTTCCAGGTTTCCACCGAATTCCGACAGAGGACGCTGCGATGCAGTGTCATATTCCGTCTCATTATTTAAACTCATATTTAAATATAGGAGTAAAATAAATGTCAAAAGTCAGTACAGTCAGTTTACAGGCAGTGTATGTCCACTCGGGTGCAGGTATGTATGCATATTTACTGAAATGCTGCTTAATTGTAGTCCTACAACCTATATATTTTGCTCGAAGCATAATCTTGTTCAAATGAACAACATGTAATAGCAAGGCAATTAAGGGCTGAAGATCTTAATCAAT
This sequence comes from Limnothrissa miodon, assembly GCA_017657215.1. Classification (NCBI taxonomy): domain Eukaryota; kingdom Metazoa; phylum Chordata; class Actinopteri; order Clupeiformes; family Clupeidae; genus Limnothrissa; species Limnothrissa miodon. The sequence continues at coordinate 190,523 of JAGFZM010002206.1, forward strand.
AGGGGTAGTTACAGTGGCTGCAAATGGTTCCAGGCGAAGTGCAGAGATTTCTCCCTAGGGCACCTGCAGGCACGACCCATGTGGTCGTCACGTCTCCTGTTAGGTGGGCGTCTTGTGGGGCGGAGACACGACTTTACACCCCAGCCCCCCTAAGAGTCCCCTCCGGTATATGAAGGGGACGTATGGGTTCTGACTAGTAGTGCCTTCTTTTTCACAGGTAATGTTCTCACTGGCCTGGATTGTGTAGTGCTTTGGAAATTCGTTGAGGAATTCTTTTTTCATTGTCGTTGTTTGTGAAATTTGTGGTGAGGCAGAGAACGAGAAAAAATATTGTCAGTGTTTTGAGAAGCGAAGGAGCAGGGATTTGAGTGACGCGTACACAGGAAAACTTATTCCTCGTCGATAGCTAAAATGCCTCGCTCATTCCTCGTCAAGAAATACTTTACCAACAAGAAGCCTAACTACAGTGAACTGGAAAGTCAAAATGGTAAGTAGGCGTATTACTGGTGGAATGTTTCTTGTGAATTCAGTATTCGTCTTTTGTGATATTTTTACGATTCCAATATTACAATAGTTGGCGTCTTATAAGGCACGTTAACATCAAAAGGAATGACTCTTTAAACAACTATTTGTTTTTAAATACGCAAGCCCAAGATCAGAGTTAGTCTGTCAAGGGAAAAGAACATGTCATTACACCCCCAGGGAGGTCATGGTGCAGCTTGAACCGCTGGTCGTTTTCTCTTTAATATCACAGTCGGGGCCCATACTTGCTACTCACTTAGAAGTCTCACTTCGATATGGAATAACTTTTTTATGAGCCAACAGTTAAAGCTCAGATGCTCATTCAGCTGGTATGACATCATTGCTTCCTGATTAAATGCACCAGATGCATGTTGCAGGCATTATGTTTTGCTTCAGTCAGAAAACTAATGGGATCTGTTTTTTTTTTCTTCCAGGCCCACTCTTTGCAGTAGTTCCTGAGAGGTTTCCCTCAGCAGAGCTCCCCACAGAAAATGGCTCAGTGGTGCCAAGCTATGGAGGAGGCCTGGTGTGGGACATGGGAGCCCTGCCCCTATCCTTTGCCCCATTATCCCCAACCACTCCTGCTACAGCGCCCTTAGACCTCAGCTCCCCATCCAGCAGCAGTAGCAGCAGTAGCAGTGGGGATGAAGATGAAGGACGCACATCAGACCCCCCGAGCCCAGACCCCACAGAGCGCTTCCAGTGCGCACACTGTGGCAAGAGCTGCAGCAGCCCGGCCGCCCTCTCCAGGCACCAGCTGACCCACTGCGGACACGTGGACACTGCCATGGCCGCCTCTACCATCACGACGGCAGCAACAGCGCTGACTGCACCCTCATCCGGTCGCTCCAGCTTCCACTGCAAACACTGCTCCAAGGAGTACACAAGCCTGGGGGCGCTCAAGATGCACATCCGCTCCCACACACTGCCCTGCGTGTGCACCACCTGCGGCAAGGCCTTCTCCCGGCCGTGGCTGCTCAGAGGCCACATCCGCACACACACAGGTGAGACGACAAGCCCACACGCCATCTGATGCCAGACTCATAATGCAGATTGTGCCATTGAATGTACACAGTCACTCACTAAACATTTTCTCCCTTTTTTCCTCCACGCAGGCGAGCGTCCGTTCTCCTGTCCCCATTGTAACCGCGCGTTTGCTGACCGCTCCAACCTTCGCGCCCACCTGCAGACGCACTCAGAGGTGAAGAAGTACCAGTGCGGCACCTGCTCACGCACCTTCAGCCGCATGTCCCTGCTGCACAAACACACCGTCTCCGGCTGCTGCCCCTCAACGTAGAGAGCGAGACGAGCCAAAGAGAGAGTGTGAGAGAGAGAAAGAGTGAGAGAGGAACGAGAGACGGAAAGACTACTGTTAATCTGTTGTACTCCCACACCACTGTCGGCATGCTGAGCTTCAGCCCAAACGACCTAAAGAGTGAATGTGAGCAAGAGGGGGCGAAAGAGAGAGAGTCTGGTTGCACTGAACAGTGGCGTCCCCAACGGTGGTCAAGTGCCTTAACAAAGTCCAGGTCTATGCTGGAAACTTTAACGCAGATATATATAATCACAAGCGCACCAAGGGGGATTTGGGGGGAGGATTTGGGGTAGCAGGGGGGTTACTGGGGTGGTGTTGGGGGGGGGGGGCAGCTGGGCATTCAGTTTATTCCCAGGATGCCCCTCGGTGCCGGCTGGTCCGGGATTGTGACGGTGCAGCTGCTGGAGAGAGTGTGTGTCAGTGTGTGTGTGTTAGAGGTGTATGTATGCAGAGTGAGGGTCATCTCTCACCACGCTCCACACACTTCCAGGGACATATTGAGACAGCTGTCTCCCCGCTGTGGTGCAGTGGAGGCGGGGCGCTGACAGATGCGTTAGCCCTGACCTCTTCCCCAACCCCAGCCCGTCCGCCGGCCCTCTTGTCCACCAACGCCGCTGCCCGCCACTCTGCCCGACAGCAGCAACAGCTCCAAAGGATCTGGTGGCCAGAACACTAAAATGGGCCCGACACATCCGTGGTTCTTTGGTACTTTTTTTTTTTTTGTTTCAGAGATGCATTTAATGGGGGTTCCCACATGGTTAGTTGGGAACGGCATTTAATATTCCAGCATATGTTTTTTTTTTTTTTACACAGTTTTGCTTTATTTTTGTCTGTATGCACACCTTACATTATTGGTTATACTTTATACAGACAGAAACAACCCCCCCCCCCTTGAAACATCTCTGCAGTTTTCAAATCAAATGGGTGTTGTGACCCTAGTACTGTGTATGCAAAACTTGTTTGTCTCATAATGCTGTTTGTGTCTGGATTTGGAGAATGTCAAACAGAGAGGGAAAAAGCTGTCATAGGACAAATTAGAGCTCATGCTGTCTTCTCTGTTCCTGTGTCAGCCAACAATGCCAGGCCAAAACACAGAGATTGTCAAAACTGCTTGTCTAAGTGCCTTTTGAAAACCATAATTGTAATTTAAACATGGGAGTAACTATGGAAACGCTGTGCAATCTGTTCTGACGATCACAATCTTTTTTTTGATAATTTGTGTTTCTACACTTTTTGTACGAGTGACCTACGGGATTTGAATAAAATAATTTATGTTTGTTTAAAAAAACCTTGTGTTCACTCTGTGTTGTTGTTAAGTGGTGAACGGTAATGTGTCAGTTGTTCCGGAGCTTTTCAAATGAGTTGCGTGTGTGTGTGCTTTGGGGGGTGGGGGTGGGTGGGATGGCAGACGCATGGGTGGACGTGGTGAGTGATTGGTGGAACACCTGCACACACCTGCCGAGCTTTCCACCCGAGCTAATGCTAATACTGCATCACTAACACACTCGCTGACACATGGACGCCACATGTGCATGTCCGAGCAAGACTGCAGGTGGACACCAGCAGGGGAAAGAGAGAGAGGAAGCATGACGACTGGGGAAAACTCCACACAAACCCATGCATCCAGCCAGACTGACAAACATTTTAAGAGAGGAAGAAAAAATAGTGACACGTCTGGCATAGAAAGACAGAGAGAAAGAGAGAGGGGAATCCCAGCACGCCATAAGTCACTCAGCAAACCTGGACTGAGCCACAGGGTGTTTTTCTTTTTCTCTCTCTCCCTCTTCCCCGTCTCCAGAGGGGAGTTGCACGTCTTTGGCTAAAGCCCTGGCCTATCCTCTCGCCCCCGAATGACACGCTGAATCTACTATGCCCTTGTGACCCAAGGGCTGACGCCAGCCAGTCTTGCCAGAGTAGCGATACACTTCCTCTGGTCTTGGTTTCAGGCACAGAGCACTGGTGTTTTGGTTCAAAAGAGGGGTTGATTTTTTTTGTGGGGGGGGGTCTGGGGGGTGGCTGATTTAGGATCGGTTACGGAGCACCTAGAAGGCTGGATGTCTAGAGGGGGCTGCATTGTTTCATCAACCATGTAACCTAAACAGCAAACGCCTGGAACTGACTTGATGGTTGGATTGGGGAAGAAAAGGGGGTCATGGGAA